>JANPWX010019719.1:140837-319181 GCA_024734555.1 Trochalopteron elliotii | reverse complement strand
CGGACGAGAGGGGGGCGCCGCGGCGGGGCGGCGGCCGGGCCTCCGCACAAGTTGCCGGGGCCGGCGGCCTGCGCCGCACTTGAAACGCTGAACTTCGTGTGCGCCTTCGCGGCTAGATGGTTAAACCGAGTTGTACCGGGGTTGTACCGGACCTGCCGGTCCTCGAGGGGTGTCCCAGAGTGGCAGTGTGGCAGAACGGTATTTTATTATCAGTCATCTTTGTGTATGGCAAATCTCATTTTTTCTTTCTGAAGAGTGGTCAGGTTCCATGCTGAGCGACACCACATGTTGCTTGGCTCAGTCGGTGACCTAACGTTGTGCTAAAACAGGGTCCATCCCGACTCTTCTTAACCTTGTCCTATTCAGTCTTCTGCAGGGAAAAGAACAGCACGTAGGATGTAGGTGGAAACAGTAGGGTTTAGGTGAAAAGTGCTTTGGAAAACCTCATTGTGAGCTTCCAGGCATCTTCGGAAGCCTGGAAGATACACCCCCTGTGACACAGGTCATGCTGTGTAAAATGGAGTAGAGTGTCAGTATAAACACAGTAACCGCTAGTCAGGCAGTATGGTGGTGGGAGCCCATTAATATTGATGCTGAAAAAGGTTTTCCTGGCGGAATGAAGGTCCAGGTGCACTTTGGCTGGAATGGTACTTCTTGTCTTGAATTCCATACTGACTGGCTGCAACCCCATCAGGCTGTGTAGCACCTGATTCTGAAGTCAGTCTTGTTGGCACCTGCTCAGTTCATTGCAGGTCATTGCTCCTTTTCTGCAGAGGAGAACGATTTGGGTGTTTTCTATCATATAATCGTGTTTTATCATCCTCTGGAAGCTAGTGCTGCCAGCATGAAGGCTGACAAAAGTGAAAATAAACTTTGTTCTCCACAAGTCCTATAAATTGCTGTCTTCTTTTGATGCTGCCAGTTACACCATGAAAAATGGTCACCCAAATAGTCTCACACTTAAAAGAACACTAATGCTTTCCAAATAGTATCTTTCAAAATACCAAGTAACCTTGTACAAGAATTACTTTGTATGAAAAGTTATATATATGAAATGTGGCACAGATGATTACTTTTTATCCTGTCAAAAAGAACTAACTACTCCATAAAAGACTAGCTTTTCAACAAGCAAGTGTCTTCAAAGTACAGCAGAAATCAAAAGCTGGACAAAATGCTACTTGATCTTTATTTGCAATAAATATTGTTAAAGAAAACAAGACTTAACTCATCACCTTTGGTCCCTTGACTGAAATGGCTTCAAGGCTGCATTTGCTTCGAAATGGCAACACTAAATAGATATTTTAGGTTTTAATGTTATGTCCCAGCAGTTCTTATGACTAACTTAGCTGTTTTAGTGCTCTTCATGCTGTGATCCTTGCATGACATTGAAGAGTTGAGCAATAAACCCATTTATTTCATATTTTTCACATGGTATCACAACATGGATGTCAGGTTTGAAGACTACATTTAGCTTTGATTTTTTTTAGAGTCATAAGCAGGTTAGCTCTTCCATTTAGTTCAGTCAGTCAGAAATAAATGCATCACATTAGGAATAAATACATTTCTTTTTTATAGAAATATTAAAACCAGATCTCATTATTTAAAAGATTATGTTTTGTAGTGATGCTAAAGAAAAAAAAAAGATAAAAAGTTAACCTAAATTCATGAAGAAGCATTAAAACACTGTATATTTCTGCTGCTGTATTGCATATCAGTATTTTCCTATCAGCAGCATAAATTTTGTATTTAAGATGGTAATGTACACATACACATACATTAACCTATATATGTGGTTTGTTAATACTCCTTTAACATTCCTTTCCTTCTAAGAGCAGGTAAGACAACAAGAAGCTTAATTCATATGTTACAAACTACTCATTGAGGTAGAATTTTTTCCCCAAAACTTAAAAAAATTTGAACACAGCATTCTACGCAGGGGTTCTGTTTCTGCCAAGATTGCAGTATGTTACTCCATGGTTAGTACAGCACTAAATTGGATGGAAATATATCTACACAGTTTATAAACTTTGAAATGTTTCCTGTAAAACACTTAACAATCTCTAAGATAGTACTTAAACTAGGCTTGGAAGATAGAAATGTTGGTGAGTTTTTTTTTTTTTTTTTGCTGGAGGTTTTGAGATGAAATAAAGATTTTTTGGAAATAGTGTCATGTATTCCCTCAGAAGTTAAAAAAAAAATACATCTTGTGATTCTAGATTAACTGTTTAGATCTTATTTTTTCCTGCTCATGCAGCTATTTTCAGTCTTCTCACAGAGACTGCACACCAGCAGTGAAAATCTTATATGAAGTGCAAGCTATGAGTGCAGGTTTAAATCTCAAACAGTATAGCCAAGAAGGAAGCAAAATGAGTTAGTTTGCCTGCTGTTCATCTGAATACTTACCTGTGAATGTACTCTTGAGTAACTTCTACCATAGCTCTTCAAAAGGCCAGCCGTAGGCCTTCATGTCTCAGGCTCATGAATTTCATATATTAAATAGTATTCTATCCATAGTGGGGAGTGTTATTTTCCTTTCATCTGTTCTGCCTTGTATTGTTGCTTGCATTCTTGATAAATAGCATCCCACAAAGCTCTTTAACACAGTAGGATATTCCATTAACAACTGGAACCAGTGGCCATTGGGTCAGTACACAGCAAAATCAGGAAGGCAAGGGGGAGCAGGAGAGGTGTATCAGAAAGGTTGCTGTATAGTCTCTGCCTTTTTTTTCTTCATACATTATGATAGCTGTATTTTACAGTTATTTATGATTAACGTGTGGCAAGCTGTCAGCTGAAATCTAACAGGTGATTTGTCACAAAACTGCATTAATACATATTTTAGGCATTGGCTTTCAAAGTGTTTATGAGAAATGTTCCTGAGTTGCTATACTGATACTTGAAAATTCTCATTTTTAGATCACAGACACTTTGAGCTTCTATTGTTAAGGTTAATAAAACACTACTAGACAAGTAAACAGATGTTATCTATATGCAAAAATTTGTTCTGCTAATTCAGTTTATGTACGGATCTTTTAAGTGCTGGTTTAGTACCTCACTAGACACTGTGAGTAGTTGTTTTTATTTTGTAAACATTTTTGATTCATATGCATATTTTAACTTGCAAAACTTCAGTAGTTAGAGACAAAGGTATGGAGAGAAAAGTGACTTTCAGTGCAGCTATTTATGATCATTTTTACCACTGCTATTTTTCTCTGTCTGAAGGAGATGAGGCATTACACTTGTGTGATCCGCCTAGTACCCAAACAACTTCTGTATATGCCAGCACATTTCAAGTCCATTGCAAAGCATTCAGGTCTCTTATCCTACAGGTCTTAAGTCCTGTCCTTATTTTCCCTCTTTGGAAATAGGTGTTAGAAAGATGAGGGAGATCAGCAGGCTTGTTCTCATATTTGTCCCAGCCTATTAATTGGCGTAACTGAACCACAGACCCAAACTGTAATTCTGCCATAGACCCAAAATAGCATGGTGGTGGAATAAGGTGATGTAGCACATTAATTCAAAGCAAATGAGGCTTAATTGTTTCTGCTTGTCAGGGAAGAACTTCTTGTACTAGCTCTTTGGGGGTTTTTTTTGGTTGGGTTTTGGGGGCTTTTCGTTGTTTTTTTTTTAAGTGGAAAAAGCAAGAGGCCAGTAATTAATCATAGAGCATATGGAAATCTCCAGGGGCTTGGAGATGATGAAGCAGGATTAGTTTTGTCAAAGTGCACTAGAGAGTGTGCCACAAACTGAAAATAAACAGCAGCTTGTATAAGGAAAGCTGTAAATAAGATCTGTAGATAGATGAGGCAGCTTTGTCTTTTATTTCTGTACTATTGGGAGTATCTCAGATGGTGTGAGAACTCTGCTAACTATTCAGAAAGAAAATACTTAGAATACAGAACACAGTCTGGTGGTATTGTTCTTGAAAATCATGCCTATATATATATACACACATATAAAATGTATGTATGCACACAGGTGCACAAGGTCTATTTCAAGATTTGTCGTCAGTTTGAATATGGTGCAGTAGACAGAGTTTTTTGGTTTTGTTTTTTTTTTTTCTTCTGGATTCAAAATGTAGAAGGTGCCACTACATTTTAAGGACAGCAGCAGAGAGCTATGTCTAGAATGTCAGAAATATTCTCTAATTTCAGCAGAGGAAAATGGAATCCAGTAAAGGAAAACTAATAGCTAAATTACATCTTGTTAGTTTGCATCTTTCGCAACAATAAACCAAAAATTAGACCTTATATTAGACTTAGTGCATGTGATTATTTAATGGTTCCTCAACATCCACTAGGGAGATAAAGACACTGTTTTGCACCCATGGGTCAGAGATCACTGTCTGTAAAACACTACTTGATCTAAATTTTGATATACTTCTTGATGTAAATACTGATAAGTAGCAGAATTCACATTCTTAAAAACTCAGGAACAAGAGGAAAATACTAATACCATAACGGATTCACAGAAATGGAAGATTTGTTAATCTTTGATTTGAACACTAACTTCCGTTTTCTAAGGAAACACTCAGTGATGGTTAGTTTAGATGGTTAGCATAACTTCTTTTATAGAAAAATATCCAGAAATGCTACCAAGAAAACTGGGGATCTCACAAACTAAACAACTGGTTAATGTGAAGTCTCATTAATCTGAATGTTTCCTCCTGCAAAACATCAAGGCGGTTCAGAACACATATGGCAGTGCTATGCTGTCAAGGTCCTGAAAAGGGGGTAGAGGGAGGAAAATCAAAAGTTTTAGTTTATTTCCCAACCTTGAACTTTTTGCTTCTTGAATATAGGGGTGTTTTGGGAAAAGCTGCTCAGTCATCTGATGGGGAGAGTGTTTCTGCATTCCTCTCGTGTTGTCTCCTTTCTACTGGTAAATCAAGGGGCATAGGCAAGCACTGGGAGGCAGGAAGTGTATTGTCCCAGCAGAATGCTGCATTATAAATCTTGCAAGATAGAATGTGAAAAGGAAAAATAAAAATATAAAATTATTTTCAGCATCTCTCTCTTAAAGTATCCTACAGTTAATACTTGAATGTTATTGTGGCTGTGGGCCCATAAATATTTCAGAAACAGCATAGATAAATATCTGTAGCACCAAAAGAAGCATGTTATTTAGCTAGAGAGGACCCTGTCATGCTCTGTCTTGGCTTTAAGTAAATTTGGACGGCCAAGTTTAAACCTTTTCCATTGAATCTGTTCAATCCTGATCTGAATACAGATTCAAAGAAAGTAATTTTTTCCCTCAACATAACTCCCATTAACTTCAGATAATGTGTTTCCTAATTAAAAATGTAGAAAAGTTTTGGTGACTAGTGCGTAAGTGTCCCCATTACAAAAAATGGTGTCATATTTGATAATTATGTTTAAGTAAAGGACTTCATGGAAAATCACATTACTCTCTCATTTCTTAATGCAGTTGCTCCAGAGGAAACTGCAGGTTTAATGGCAGGTCAATCTAGATAAAACATCCTGAAGTATTTAGTATTAACCTGAAGTCTGAGTCCTAGTAATTGACCACTTTTAATAAGCATTATATTCACCTTAGTTTCAATTTTAAATATAAAACATTTCAAATTCCATTAATTTTGATATCAGGATGAAACATTTTTACGGTGCGATTTTGACTGACCTGTGTAAACAGATTACCGAATTTTCACTGGAGCAATAAAAATATTTTCCCTATAATCATTCTGTTTATATTACCTTTTCATTGTTTCAGTTTATTTCCTTCTATCCCATTTATTAATCACTAAATGCAAGCCAAATGAACATTTACTGTTACAGAATGTAATATAGAAGCTATGCACTACCACATCCCTTTATGGAAGACTGTGTATTTTGGGCAGAACAAGAGGTGTTAAAACCACATTATCCAAACAAATCTGCTCACTACACAACATTCTCTAATCATTTTCATTCTCAGCAATTCAATTAAAACAGAAATTAGGACCATGAGAAAAATCTATATTTTAGCCAGATAAGTTATTCATGAAAAAGAAATGGAAAGATTAAATCTGTTGTATTGAATCCAGATTATTAACAAGCTTGGATGCCAAGTCCTTTTGCTTTCTATGTTGAAAAGCACTTTTACACATTAGACTAATCCTGTGAGGGAAATCTCATAGTAGTCACAAGGGGTTTTTCTCAACAACAGAAAAAAAGATTTTCAAAGTTCTGTTATAAAAATGACAAACCATTCATTATGAACTTCAGCAGACACCTTTTTTTTGATGCAAATACATTTCAATGATCTCCATTTTTTTTTTTTTTGATAGACACAAGCTAGCATAAACATGAACTAGTGGCAATCAAATTCACAAGCTGAAATTTTGCTGGTGTTTTCTCATTTGGTTCCTTCTCTGTGAAGGCACAAATGACACAATAGGGGCAATCAAATACAACTCCAGTGTTTGTGGAATGATAGCAACATGTTTCACATTTTTAATCTCAAGCAGGTTCCACATGTTCGGGTTGTGGGTAGGTTTGCTTAAAAAAAAGTAAATAGAAGCCTTCTTCAGATTTCCTTTTACTTCCCTTCTCTCTATTTGTTTCTGTGAATTCTGATTTTGCAACATAAATGTTTCTTTGTTCCCAGTGAAGCTTTACATTCTCTTAAAACCAATCACATACAGCGTTTCTTTAGAATGATCTACTTCTTTCATCTTGTAATGCCCCTCTTCTCCCCAAGTGACTGTACTTTCTTTTCTTTAAATCTATGCTTTCTCAAATGTCAGCTTCCCCATCATTCCAAGATCACTCCCTTAAATGCCTCTGTCATGAGCCTTCACTAGCTCCAAATCCTTTCACTTTCCCTTCCAGAAATACACTTGTGCTTATATATGTAATGGGGAACAGGGGAAGTGCATAATATTTCCTAATCTGTATTTTTTGAGACCCCAGACAGGTCAACAAATTCTTGCTCAACATTGAGAAGAAGACTATAGAAAAATACTGTACAACAGTTATATATTGTTTTATTGCATCCAGTATGTACAGTCTTCCAGAGAATATCCTTCAGAAGCTGGAGACACTGAAGCAGGGAGCAGTTATGAACACAGGGTATCCCACTGAATATTTCTGCTTGATACAGCATTCAGTACATAAATGCTTGGTTGGTTATGCATTGCTCCCTGCCTAGATCCAATTAATTTTTGTTCTGCAAGGTGTAAAAATGATCTCAGAAGGAGGTGACTTATAGCTAAAATTTGGAAGCTGCTTTTCTTAAAGATTTTGAGGATGTTGAACATCAAACGAAAGGGTCACTGTCTTAATCTGTTCCTGACTAACAAATAGGTCACAAATATGTGATATTGGGGGCCTTCAGGAGCAGTAGTAGAAGGCATTAGTTGTCCTTTCAGAAACAGCAATGATCTTGGGATCAGAAAGATATTGATTTAAATGACACTGATATGATCTTTTCACATAATTAAGGAGGTGGAAATCCCAGGATTTGTCTAATTCTGTGTAAGTAACACGACAAATCTCAGGACATTTATAACAGTTTGCCCCTGCAGATTCTATAGTAAGCAGCACCTGGTTTTGTGGACTCCCTTAAGCAGAGATTACTTAAAAGGTGTAGCTTGAAAGAATATTGTAATCTTTTTTCTTTGCATGCTGATTCCCAAGGTGGCAAAATGCAGTGATGGCAGTGATGATGGAGGTTTGTTCTTGTAATTATGCTTTCATCACATTCAACAATGTACCGAGTACTATCAGTATGATCTGAAATTTTGCTACCAAGAGGTAAATCACTATCTCATTCCATCTCATGAATTGTCTTTCTTTATACAGGTGCATACACAGACATACACAAACACAGAGCCTCTTTTCTAAAGAGTATATAGAAAAGGACAAACTTGAGATGGGATGAAGTATGTTCAGTTGGGACATTTTCTGTGTCATATAGGGTTTTTTAAAATGGCTTGTACTTGTTTTCTGGACACAAGGAAGTGCTAGATTTATGAAATCATTTTGTGTATGATTTCACTAAGAAGAAATCAGGGAAAGAAAATCAGTGTTCTAGTTACAATGAAAATAAAGTTGCAACTTGAATGATTTTTGTTTAGAAAAAAATGTTAACTCAGTAAGTCCTGTCTCAGTAAGCAACAGAGAGAAACAACAGCAAGACTGTATTTAGAAAAACATAAATGAAGAAAAAAAAAAGGAAAAATGTTTGTGGATATTTCTACTGGCTCATCAACTCACTGTCAGTTACCAAGACATATAAACACCACTGTAATTGGTCCTTTGTTCAGTGCTACCAGGATGCTGTTCATCAAAGCCTAACAAATACTTTAGCCTTTCTTTTTGCTGTTACTAAGCAGAAGAAATTAGACATGCCTTCAGCAGAAGGCAGAATCCCAATATCAAGTAGGTTGGAAAAGACCTTTGAAATTATCCAGCTTATAACCTAACACCACCTTGTTAACTAAACAATGGCACCAAGTGCCACAACTAGTCTTTTCTTAAATATCTCCATGGATGGTGACTCCACCACCTTCCTTGCCATGCCATTCTAATGCCCAGTCACCGTCTGTGTGAAGAACTTCTTCCTAATGTCCTCCTTAAACGTCCCCTGGAACAGTGTAACACTAACCTCCTGTCCTGTTGCTGGGAGAGGAGACTGACCCCAGTCTGGCTACAACCTCCCTTCTGGTAGTTGTAGAGATGGGTAAAGTCATACATAAGACATGCCTCCTCCTCCTACTCCAGTTTGCCTAAGTGATTTGAATCCTGTGGATGTAGCAAACTGCAACAACTGAGATATGTTTATAACTGATCATTTAATTTCAAAGAAGAATAAAGCAAAAGGAAGAATTCTGAACATGAAAGGAAGTTTCAAATATTGTTTTCTCTTACTAGAATCATATGATGTAGTAGGCCACCAGGTAAGTCATAGAATTATAGTATCATACAATATGCTGAGTTGGAAGGGACTCATCAGGATCAGTGGGTGCACCTCTTGGACCTGGACAGCACCATCCCCAAGAGTTCCATGTGCCCAAGAGCATTGTCCAAATGCTGCTTGAACTCCTGTCAGCCTGGTGCTGGGACCTCTTCCCTGGGGAGCTGGTTCCAGAGTCCAACCACCCTCTGGATGAAAAACTTTTTTCTTTTATCTGATCTAAGGTCCACTGACTGATCTTCAGGCCGTTTCCTGGAGTCCTGTCATTGGTCACAACAGTGAAGAGATCAGTGTCTGCCTCTCCAATTCCCAACAAGGATATTGAAGACTCAATGAGGTCTACATACAGTCTCCTCCAGGCTGAACAGACCTCAAGTGATGTCAGCTACTCCTCATACAGCTTCCCCTCCAGACCCTTCACCATCCTTGTGGCCCTCCTTTAGATGCTCTATAATAGTTTAAAGTCTTTTTATATTGTGGCAGCCAGAACTGCCCCCAGCACTGGAGGTGAGGCCGCCCCAGCTCAGAGCAGAGCGGAACAATCCCCTCCCTTGCCTGGCTGGCAATGTTGTGCCTGATGAAACCCGTGACAGGGTTGGCTCTCCTGGCTGCCAGGGCACTGCTGATTCAGATTCTACTTGCCACAGACTATGATCCCCAGGTCACTTTTTACAGTTCTGCTCTCCAGCCTTTCATTCCCAGTCTATTCACTCAACCAAGGTTGTACCATCCAAGGTGTAGAATCCATCACTTTCCCTTGTTAAACTTGTGTATGACCCTGCTAAATATTCATGAGACATGTTTCACAAAACAAAGTTGCCTATCATATGAGAATGGCCTACATTTCTGCTTCAGTCCTGTATTAAGTTTGTCTTAAATTTTGTCTGTGCTTACTTTACCTAATGATTCAGATTAGTCTATTTTAATGATCTGTGCTTTTCATTATTTAGTATTCTCCCAACCAGAAGAAGCAGCATCTGAAGAAATTTACTTTCAAAGTATCTGAAAGACATCTCCCACCAGTGTGGAGAAAGTGCTTCCCAGAGCTGGAATTTATTTTCTTTCACACCGTGTTATTTTGAGCATGTCCATCCCTACAGACATGGAGAGTTACCACCCAGGACTGTGAGCAGTGATGCTAATTGTAGTTCTGTGCATAAAAAGCAATAGGGCATAAAGCTGTTTCTAGTCTTTTAGTAAATGAAGCACAAGCAGAAAGTACCTTGTGTCTTGTGGGTATCAGAATGTACTTCTCCAGTGAGGTTTTGAAAGGCTGTACATTGCAACCTTTGTACTTAATATACCATTTCATTCTAGTATTCAAAACTGAAGAAAACAGAAGTGAAAAGGGTTCAGAGAAGTCAAAATGGATTTTTTTAATTCACTTGTGCATAGACAGTGGAAATACATAGCTTAAATATATAGCAGATCATGGACTTTTGTACCTTCCATGTATTTTTGGTATCATATAAGATACTGTAAATCCATGTAATAGGTACCAGATAGGTTATATAGACAAAAGACTGATGCCAGTGCCTATGCACAGCTTAATTGTGAGCATACTCTTATATTCATACTATACTAAATGAGGTCAGTCCTCTATTTAAAGTAATGTTCTTGGATAAGCATTTGCAGAAAAAGAGACGTAAGATGTGTTGTTATATTTCCCTCTGAAGGCTGAATTAGTCTGCTGAAACTTTTAAAAAGGCCTCTGAAAAGTGTATTTTTATAAGAATTGAATTTATTACAAAGATTCCAAAATACTGTCACCAATTGAAAAACATCTAAAGAAACACTAGGAGATGATATTCCCTGGGCTAACTGCTAAACCCTTAGCAATTTCCATCTCCTCATTACTTACATAGTATCCACTCCCCTTTCCTCTATATAAATTGCTTTCTTCTAGTGTGATACAGAGGTGTGACTCAACTTTCTGCACAAAACCACAGTGGAAATCTGAGTGCTCTGAGAAATTCATGGGGTCTGGCTAGTTAACATAACTGGGACTACATTCAGAAAATTCCCAGTGCATTTAAAGGTGAAAAAAAAAAGTTAATTCTTTGAATAGGAAAACTTTAAATAGGGGATTGGTTTTGCATTTCCAAATCCTAATGTTTTAGTCTCCCTTTGCAGTGAATGTTCAAGGATAGTAACAGAACTGCAGTGTCTTCTCAAGAATTTGGAGCTTTGTCAGTTTTCCTGGTTAAAGATTTCATTATTTGCTATTGAGAGAGCACATAGGCATGAAGCATTCACTAGTTTATCATTCTAAGTTAATAAATGGTATCTATTTAAATGAAGAAAACTCACTTGCAAAGATAACTTGGTACATTGTGTGCTGCTTATCGATTGGAAAAAAAATTACAGCAATGGCAAATGGATTAATAGCTGTTCTTTCCCAGAGGTTAATATCAAAACAAAATGGGTATAACTACCATCTTAACACAGTCCAGTTCAAAACTAAATTTCTGCAAATATATTTTCTGGATATATATAAGAGTTATTTGTAATTACCAAATCGAGAAAAATTAATAATGCAAATTTTGTCTCTGTTTCAGAGATCCAAGCACGATTAATGTAAGTAAATTCATTTGTGCTATAGCTGGCTCATTAGAATATCTTTAGAAACTCATAATCTCCAGCCAACCACGTAGTCCACAACTCTTTGTTTTCATACTTCAATAAAAATTTTGGAAGAGCTCTTAGCCTAATTCTGTATGAAAATTGCTTTGTCACCACTATTAATTATCCTATGTATTTTGTTGGATCGTATTACACACATAAAATGTGATAATACTGTATCTTAGTGTATACTTTTTTACACTTTATGATATAATCATCCAATTTATAAACTTAAGAGTTAAATTCCTTATTTATGACTAAACAATAATGAAATTCACTGATTCATAGAATCATTAAGTTTGGAAAAGTGAAGTCATCAAGTCATCACCAAGATCATCAAGTCCAAATTTTCACTGAACACTGCCATGCATGCTAAACCATATAATGAATTCCTATGTCTACTCATTTATTTAAAAAAAAAAAAATCATAAGCATTTCCTTTATAAGATTAACAAGCAACATCGCCCTTTTGTTGAAACATGCCATTATATGATTACAAAATGAACTAGCATATGATGCCACGTAGGGAAGCAATTAAAATTATTTTCAGTATTATCATCAGTCTGATCTTGAAGTTTTTTAGATGTTCTTACCCTATAAATTTTGGAACTAAGCACAGGCCTCTGTCTAAACTGACCAGACTTTTTAGAAGCACTTGACCTGGAGTGAGCTAAAATATCTGAATAGCATTATTTACCTTAACTTTCTCAGATATCTTAACTACCTCTAAAACAGGCACAATGGTTAACTATGAACAAAATTTGAAGATTTTAATTAGAGGGAAGATTATAACTTTGTGTTCAAACAAACCCCTTTGAAGACCACAGAGTCTAAAAATCTCCTGTGTTTTCAGAATCTAGAACGAAAGGGTTTTTTTGCTTTTGTATTCCAAATTGTATTAGAGGTGAGATGTTGTGGGTGGTGGAAGGATGTAGGAGGCACCCTTAATTAAAGGAAAGTCTTCAGCCCTCACAGCTCTACAATTTATTAAGCAGTAAGAAATCTATATTCCAGAGTAATCTGTGTTTTAGTCTGCCTTTTAGACTATCTGGCTGAGAGCTAATGGTAATTGTGACTATTCAGAGTTACTAGTGCAAAATGCTTCAGAAATGAAATGCATGTCAAGAATTTCTCCAGTCAGTTCTCTTTACACAGTTTTATTTTTCCTTCTGCCAAGGTGGTCAGTAGACATCCATTAGCTGGATTTTTCTCTCTTATGATGTAATGATACAATACAAAGTGCAATCAAATTCCAATCAATTCTTTTAAAGGTGTGATTAATATTGAACAAAATCTTAGCTGTGCAAAAATCACTGTTACTGTTAAAGTTCTATGTAAATGTCCAAATTAGTGCTAATATGACAAGTCTAAACCATGGCATTTCATGGCGTCTTGCCTCTTCCCATTATTTATATCTACTGTAAGTGAATTATAAGCACAGAAAGAAACATTAATAGAGTTTATCGATGAATCTAGCTGAATTACATCAGCAAGTCAGGCATTTTCGTATTATGTCAAAGCTTCCATAAACAGAACTCGTTTTCAGTTCTTAGAAAATTAGGGCACTGAGGTATTTTAGTGCAAGGTCTCCCTTGACCTAGAGGTTTTCTAGGAGAGATTGTAACTTGGATGACTCACTTCAGCAATGGATGACCCTGCTTGAGCAGGGAAGGGTATTTAAAGTCACTTCTAGAGGTATCTTACAGCCTTAACCATTCTACAATTCTGTGATTAAAAGTTTGTTGAAGAAAGTACAACAGAGTCAAAGTTCCTATTTGTTCATCTATTAGACACCTCAGGGTATCTATGAGTAATGCAAGTAAGTACAAGGGAGGAGGATATTTAATGTGGTAGGATTGGCAGGGAGAGCATTGGCATTTGCTTACACTACCTACTTGCTGTTACATAAAGATTTATTCTGTATAGAAATCTGCTGCTAATAGTGGCCTTCTTACAAGAGGACAACACTCTTAAAATATTTGCTCTTCCTTAAAACATAGGAAAATGTGGAACGAAGTATTTTGTATCCTAAAGAACTGCTTAATGAACAACTACTATCCTCTTATCTTTACAAATACTATGCAGTTCCTACATTATCTCCCTGTATCATATGGCCTTTCCAGATGTACACCTCATTTGCCATTTATTACAATTATTCTACAAATACATAAACATATTTAAAGTCTGCTGTAGGTAAATCAGAGAAATGTAAGTTTTTTCTTTGTCAGGCACTGCAAAACTTGTGTAGAAGCATAAAAGTGTGGTGTGCTATGATTATTGCAGTGTCTGGACAACCTCCCTTGAGTGATCCCTTGTGCTTGCAGAAAGCATTGATACCTTCTAGTAGCAAAAAGAGATATGAAGGCCAGAAAAACAGCTGACAAAAAAAGTCACTCTGAAAAAGTCTAAACTCTGCTATTAATTCTTTGTTCACTGTAGGAATTAGTACAAGCGACACAGGGCTATATTTTGATCAGATTTTCTTGAAGGGGAAATTTTGTGCAATTCTGTTATTTCAAAAGGTGTAGCTAAGACACGGTCATCTCAAAATTATATACCTCAATAGGTGTAACAATTTTGTTCAAAACTGGGCAGAAACACCAATTATATAGTGGTTTCACGTTTGCCTATCTCTGTTTGCCAAATTTAGTGTAGTGGTTTGAGTGTTTACTCTCTTTTTCCCTCTGTGAGATAGGATCAGGAAAAGCAAAGCAGCCCCAAACTTAAAGGTATAAAGATAGATTGGTTAACACACACTAAAAGAAGAAAATAAGAATCAAAATGAAACTTTCAAAACACTCCTCCTCCTTCCCCCAAGTGTTCGCTTTTCTACAAACAACATGAAGTGACAAAACTTGTGATTTTCAGTCAGTTTCACCGTTTGAAAATAATTTTCCATCAATTCTTTAGCGAGAGAAGTCTCTCTTAGTTTACCATGGAATTTCCCCCCGACAACCTAAAACAGTTTTCTTGTGGGTTTTAACTGTCAAAAAAACACCTACCCAGGGAAAAACCTGCTTCTGTGAAGTCTCCCCCCATTAGCAGTTTCCCAAGCTGCTTATGGGTCACGGGACTCAGGCATACTGGGGTGTCACTTTTAAAAATGAGCAATTCCAAATGCAATGGATTCCTTATCTCAGGGAACAGGGATGTCTTCTCACTTCTTCACTGGCACAAAGGGCGTCTCATTTCTCTGTTCAAGAATCTCATGAGATCACAAGAATCACAGCTTCACTCTGTCCATCACAGATACCTTTGCTCAAAATTCACAAATGTAAGCAAATCATCTCCCTGAATGCATTTTCTCCCCATGATTTAAAGGGATAATCAGTACATATACTCTCTCTACGAACAGAGTTCATCACCATGAACTCTATATGGCTCAATAAGAGAAATCCAGCCTAAAATGGCAAGCTCCTCAAACCCTTCTCCCAACAGTCTTTTCACTCTCTTCATCTGACTCCTGTCTCATGCCGTGTCTTCTCTATGTTTCACTCTGTCCTTTTCTTTTTACTCAAAAAGCAGATTAGAGTTTTAAGAAGTCTCATCTGTACCAAGAGTTAACATTCTCACGCGGGCCTGCAGATGGTCACATGATCTCTGACAGGCAGCAGTCTTTAAGGATTTTCAAATGCCTTAAAGCGGGGAAAAAGAACTTCACCACGAGGGATCTCAGAGCAGCCTGGCTGGTGGATGCCTCCTGCCCCCTCCCTTGCCTCGGTGACCATCGGGGTGGGCCCGACCCAGCCGGGCCTGTAGTTGTTACCAGGGGGGCCCGGCGGAGATCTCCCCTGGCTTGGCCAGCACGGAGTGGGTTTTAAAATTTGCTGATGTTGAGCTGCAGTCTCCCCCTTCCCCTCCAGGAGCCGAGGGGCCTGGCCAGGCCAGGGCCGGCTCCCCTCCAGCAAGGAGGAGAGGCAGGGCCTGGCCGGCCTGGGCCCCTCCACAGAGCAGCTGCAGGGCCTAGGTGTTATCTGCTCCTCCAGCCAGAAGGGCTAGCTCAGACACAGTCTCAGCTTTATATGTGTATTGACAAGGTCACATCCAGGTTCTTCAGTGGTTAAACAATATGTCAGTATCTAAGAATTGACTTCTGATAGGTCCCTGTCTTTTCCAAAACAATTCCAAGGTCCTGACAGGGAACTGTTTCCACTTTAACTAAAAACCAAGCTGTGTAAACCCATGACAGTATCCACCCCTCAACTTTGCAAATACACATATCAAAATTATTATTAGGTAAATTATTATTATGCTGACTTTTTTTTTTCTTTCTTTTTTTTTTTAAAATATCACTGGACCAGTGTCAACCTTGGTGTTATTTAGGGAAATTTCTTCGTATTCACACACTGTTGTCAATATAATAACATTTTTCTGGAAAACAGCAACTGCTAACTGGGTCATCAGTATCAAGAATTATTTTTCAAGCAGGAATAAAATGTAACAAGCAAAGGCCAGGACAGTCAGTTTAAAGACATATTCTGTGACCCCAGCAGATTGGCAGAATGCAATTAGAAAAAAAGAGGTTAATATGAAAATCCAAGGACAGAATCTACTTTCTCGGGCAGCTCAAGAAAGAAGAATCAGAAAAATGATTAAAGCAATTAGAGAGTGTTCATGTTCCTGAGATTCTGGACAAAACTTGCAAATTTTGTGTTAGTAGGCTAGTTACAAATAAGTAGTGTTCCAATAGAGAGATGAATTCCAGTTCTTCCATAATTTTGACAGTTAAAGTAAAATCAAGTGTAATTCTTGCATATGTCAGCTTCATCCTACCAACTGCAATGAATTCACAACTGCACAATCAGAACACTTGAAAGCAACAGGAATCTGCACCTTGAAAACAACTTGTTTCAAACAGGTGTAACCAGATAGGCACCATTAACACAGAGTAAGAGAATTGTTGGCATTTGAAGAACTCATCAAGAAAACAGAATGTTCAAGATGAGACCGTAGTAAAATTTTTGAACATATCAATATGAAAAATCAGATTTTTTTACAATGGTTAGAGAACAGAATCAATGAAAAGGTGATGCAAATGTATATAAAGACCATGCAAATAGCAAAATGCAAATCGTAAGTGGGAATTAAAGGTCAGTTTATTCATGTTAGGAAAATCAGTTTGTCTGAATCCACCCATTTGCCAAGGATACTCTAGATGCTTAAGATACACAGGAAAAATGTGGGATTTTTTTTCAGTTTTTCTCTTACACAGTATTTGGAAATTTGTAATGATAAAGACAAACTTGAATCAAAATTCAATGTATCAACTTTTTGTTTACTTTTTAGACATAAATTTCTGTCACACATACTTTGAACTCTCTGCTTTTTCGTTAAATAAGTGATCTGTTTATTGCACTAGATTTTGTTTGGGTCTGGTTTTGGTTTATTCATTTACTTGTTTGTTTCTGGTTTTGTTGTAGTTGTTTATTTTATTTTGACAGTTTTAAGTGTTCCAAATTGCAATTATCAGTGGTCATAAAATAAAGTTATTCTACAGAATGTTTCTTAGGTGTAAGTCGGTCTTTCTGCTTTTAAAAGTCATAGCAAGACTGCACTCTCTCAGAGTTTATGTTTCTCCATAAATCCATCCACAATCAAAACGAGCACTAAGAATTTAAGGTCTTAAAACCAGAATGGTTTAGCAGCTGTTCTCCATGAATTGGAGTGGCTTTGGGTTCAGCAAAGTTCATTTTCTGTGATTTTTATACAGTAAAGCAAGTGAAAAGTTCCTGGGAGTTTCCTAAGTCTCACATATCCAGAGGGGGTCACAGTATCTCACAATTTTAGCTACCAACGGCAGCTATGGCTCTGATTTTTCCTTGTAGATTTCAGTGGTGTATAACTGGGTTTAATCTGCTCCAAAACTTGGCACATCATAAAAATGGACAAACAAAAAACTATTTTTATTTATAATTAAATGTTAGCTGTTTATTTGAAGCTAGTGGAACATCTCTTATTTCCAAGGAAAAAAATTCAGTTTCTAAGGCCTGTAATTTTTAAATTGAAAAGACAGTTGGAACTCTCTCTGTTTTGGTAAGAGGAATTAGTCTGTTGGGGATTTCTATATTACATTAACTTCTGTTAGCTGTATGTACTGATATATCTACCGAAATAAATCTTTCCTGTATGTATTCCATGTTATTATATTAAAAGTTCAAGTTCAGGAACAGTAAAAAGCTCTAGAGCATTAGAAGCCTTAAGAAAACATTTTAAAAAGTATAATGTGTCTTCTCGTTCATACACACCTCTTCAAATTTCTGAAATCTGAAGTCAATTTTTTGGGGGGGAGACTTTTATATTTGTAGTGTTAAAATAATCTTAAATAAATAAAGATATATTATCAAAATATTTGGGAGCATTGCCATATATGTTTCTTGTGAATTATGTGACTTACTGCCTTACAGAATGCTGAGGATGTTCCAGAAAGTTCCTTCTTCTATACACTACTTGAGAAAACACTAACTCAGGAAAAAAAAAAAAAATTGAAAATCCACAACCAAACCAACCAACCAAACAAGCTCTGTCTCCCACCAAATCATTACAAGAGACAGAAAACTGTGTTAACAAGATACACTTTAAAAAGCGTCCTGTAATGTCTATCGTGTTGTGATTTTTTTGAGAAAAAAAACTTGGCATACCATTAAAGGAGATTGTGCTCATAATCTGTGGGGACTTTATGTTTCTGATATAGTGCTACTTCCACCTGTGATAATACCAATAAAGTTAATTTCCAAACTGAAAGGTCATGCCTGATTTGTCATCTGTGTTCTGTAAATTCATGACACATGCCCAAGGCAAATTTAAGCTTGAAAACAGAATAAAAATAATGAGGTAGAGAACTCTGGGTTTCTAAAAATACAGAAAAGTTGGATTTCCTAAACCAAAGCATATTGCTGTTTGTCAGATCTGTTCAAGTATCACTTGGCTCTGTTTATTTTTCCAAATGGAACAGTTTTTTCTTCCTAGTAGGAGAAAATTTCTTCCTTGACATGAAGCCTTGATGAGCTTGGGCCAACAAAGAGAATATTTTCTTATTCTTCCAGATTGTCATTTGATAGTATCTTTGTCCAAGGACAGATAATCTCTGATACTCTGCTTTTCTACCCCTTCCTTACTGCTAGACTGCTATGTGCCAGAGATGCAATTCCAGTGGTGTGAAAGAGAAGGTTAAGTGTTAGGAACAACCTAACCAGTTCCATAATTTTTCTGTGTATGAATGTGTGGTTGTTTTTTTCTTTTAATTTATATATGTTTGCATCTAACCTATGTATGTGGATATGTATACCTGATATATGATCTCATCAGATTTCCATGATAAATCATTATCTTTACAAGATGATTAATTTTTCTTTTAAATCTCTGAACAACTCTGGAAATATGTGTATTGATTTGCATTTAAGTTGATGACTGTGTTAATTGATGAGTTACATGCAGATGTGGTTTGCAGTATTTTCAATCTGCAGAAGGGTTTGTGATGTGACTACTTGTGTTTATGAGAAATGCAAGATAAGGTCCCTGTCTTGGAATATTTTTAGGTCTCTCTGTATTGTAGCATGTCAATAAGCAGTGATTATCATTGCTTTCTTTAGATACTCACAAAAAGTAATTACATGAGTAGAACAGAAGACACAAAAGTATAGTTTGACGGGTACACATACTAATTTAAAAGATTAAATTAAATTAAAAATAAATAAAAGCTACTTAAAAATTATCCAAAGTAGGATAAAAGGACTGTAAGAATAGGAGTAGAATTCCTAGTATTATGGCGTATAGAACATAAATGTGTAGGATACTCCAGCGTTTGAGAAATCTGTTCTACAAAAAAAGATTAAAATGGAAGCATACTCATAACCATGAAGTGAGTGTCCAGAAGCACAATATTACAATTTTAACAAATTTAACCGCTACATTTTGCTATTTTTTTCTTTTGAAGAAAGGATTTTCTGAATACAAGAATTATCACAAAACCCAAACAAACAAACAAACAAAACAAAACAAAGACAACCCCCCCAACAAACAAAAACCCCAGAAATTTGCCCTGTGTTTTCATATTTATAGGGATCACTGAGTGCACAACAGTAGAACTAAAATGTATCAAAATAACTTAGCTGTCTCTTCCTAGATTTATTGAGTTCATATTCTTCTTGCAATTCAGTCATCATAGTCTGATTTTCAGTCTTATATTTATTGAATCAGGAAACTCATACTAAATTTATAATCCATGTCAGGTAAACATGTCTCTGTGGAAAAGAACCTTTAAAGAAGATAAAGTATACTGTGAAGGTAAGAGATAGTCTGCACTTTACTCACTGTTTCACTATATAAATGTGAGCTCTGGCAAAACAGCAGGTTATTTAAAATTTTATTGATGCAAAAAGGGGAAAAAAAATTATAACAGTTCTTAACAGAATAATGGAAACAATTAAGTGAGAGTGCCCAGAAGTTTCAGACTAAAAATTGCTTTGAAAACAGTGTACTGAACTTTAGTTCATTGCCTAAAGATGCACCAAAACCATATTAAAGTAATTTGACTGGTTTCTAAACATAATCAGTTATTTAGTAACAAATCTTGAAAAATAATTTCCAAAATCTACAAGAGACAAGGCACCAAAGTGCACTAGGGGGGACTTCTGAGGGAGTCTTGCTTCTGTGTATTGGCTTTCATATGATATCTGGTTAATATTTGCTGCCCCCTGTAGTTTACTCTTACATAGTTTCCATAAAAGGTGACTGAAAATACAAACCAAGCTTTTCTTTCCTACTGATTATCTTTTGGTTATTTTTTATTTCTAACATCCTGTCTGAATTGTCTTTGTGTTGTGAATTGGGATGATTCTCAATAAATTTCTTGTTCAATTATTATTTGATAGACTAAAATGAACAGATTTTTAAAGTGCATGGATCCTATTTTAGACATGAATCTATTCAAACAAATATAATTTCCTTTAAAGAGGAAAATCAGGCAAATATTTAATAAAATGCACTGTAAATAATTACAGTGTGTACACATCAGCAACCTTATGGTTTCTTGAAGTCTATTTTTGGAGAAGATGATGAAAAGAGATAGTTTCAAGGTTTAACAGGCATCTAAGATGCTTGCTGAGTTTAAAACGGTCCCATCACTGACTAATGAGATATCACACTGTGCCTCAGAATTTAATAACTGGACTTTACAGCTACCAATGTCTTCCTAATATTGAAGGAAGAGGGATTTAAACAGCCTAGAAAAAGGCTGTATGAGAATGGGGGACTGCTGTGATGTATAAATCAGAGGTTTTAACCCAGTAATACTGGAAGTGGCTCATTATGATCAACTTCCTAGAGGTGTACTGACTTCCTGGAGGTGTTACAAGCCAATTAGACAAGGCATGTATGTACTTATTTTTGGTTTAATTTAAAAGAAGACAACTCTGAATTCTGAAAAACTGGAACTTGAAAAGGTTTGTGGCACATTGTTCTGTTGACTGTAGACTACTAGTTCTGTTGACTGTAGACTACTAGTTACTCTTTACAGGTACCAGACTCTTTATAGGTAAGAGTCACCAAGATTAACACCCAGATTGAAAAACTGCCGTCATTGACTTCAAACTCAAAATCTCCCAACCAGTCAAGAAGATTTTTTTTATTTACAAATAACAAGTAATGGAGTTAAAAGATAAAGTATGAGCAGATATGAAGAAAGAGCCAGAGGTGTCAGTTGCTACCACAGCTCAGGACTTAATAACAAATCTTTTTCAGGAAAACCCTAGTACACATAGAATCACCTTGAGGCTGCACTTGATCTTCAGTGAAGATGGCCATGCCATGCGTAAGGCAAAATCAGCAGGTGAGGAATGACCTAGGCAATAGGAAATTGCTCTGTGTTTGCAGAGTTCATCAATCCCAGCTGCTAGGCCTGAACCATACCAAGACAAAGCAATGCATGGGGAGTTTTTTGTTTTAACAGATGAAGGCACTATTGTAAATATCAAAATTTGGTTTACAGAGGTGTGCACTTGTTAGCATATGTACCCAAGGTAGAAATCTGTCCTCAAAATAAAATTAAGTAAACAAAATAGAAAGAAGGAAAAAGTGATGAAAAGTAAAAAGTGGGACAATTCCAACCTAATAAGTCTCTGTTTTAAACAGAGAACTTAAATGTTAACACAAATGGTAGTTAACCCTTCACTTTCTGTGCATGTATACCTGGAAATTCCATTGTTACAGTTTAACATGATGTATTAAAATAGGATTGCAAAATCAAATTTCAGGTACATACTTAAAGGGGCTTACAAAGATAAAAATGACACTTCTTTAAAATATCAGGACGATTACTGACTCATATCACTTATGAACAACCGCTTTATCAATCCTTTCACATGAACTTCAGAAAAAGGTAATTTTCATAATTTGTTCTTACTTACTGTGTAACAGAGGGTACATAATTTCTCTCCCCCCCACCCTCCCCCCTGTCCATCCTCAAACTGTCTTTTGCTCCAAAAACATACCTTGTGGGAAAGCATCAAATATTTATTTTAAAATCTTCTCTATGGGAAATCCACAGTATTCTTACAGAAATAATTTTAGTGTCTCATTAGCCTTCCTTGTTGAAATGGGCCTGCTATTTCCCAACTAAATTGTCTGATGGCTTTGAGACTGTGGGATTTGAAAATTGACATTACCAAAAATTTTTTCACTTGCATACATACAAACTGCAGAGAAACAAATTTTTAATTCCCCTGTTTAAGCTGCATAGATTCAGCTCTTTAATTCCTGACAGTAAAACAAGCTTTCCCCATTCTTGCAGTTTTTCTACACACTGTGTTAAAAAATGTATCTATTTACATTGCACATAGATAGTTCAGAATTGGTTTTGTTTCTGTTCTGTTTGTATTGTTTCTGACATTCCTCTGCTATAATCGGTGTTCACCCCAAAGCCCTGTGGTGAGTAAGAGAAGTCTCTGAGAATCCTAAACCAAATTTTTATGTTAGAAACTGTTATCACGTGTAAAAGTTGCTTTCTTAATATAAGATAACTTCATTCATTTAGAGCATTATTAGCATAATGCTTTCCTAGATATGGATGCTAGGTAGCCCACTGGCAGTCTGTGGTCTGGTAGAGAAAATTACATTTTCTATACCTTTTCTTTGAAAACTCTTAAGATGCTTAAGACTGATTATAAGAAACAATATCTATCTGCAAAATTTTGCAAGGGTGGACTTAATTTAGCTTAAATGGGCTAAACAGGGACTTCGAATTTAAAGATTTTTTTATTTGTACGCTTCCAAGAAGTTTTTTAAAATGAAAGAAAAATAAATGGCTTTTGGAAGTTATTAAGAACAGTTCAGGACATGAGGAACTAATGGGCAAAAAGTCCATTATCATTATTACCATTATTATTACTACTATTACTAAAGGATGTTCGTAAATTTATAAGAATGTACTTGCACTTAGGAATCAAGTAGAACCAAGAAACGTTTAGAAAGTCTTTTAAAATTATCTGAAAACAAAAACTTTCACCTAAAAGTAGTTTCATTGTTCCAAACATATTTTAGGAAATCAGTGCTTATTTTTACTAATCAAATGAAGACCTGAGATTTCCAGAAAGAAGTTTGATATCAGCATACTAATACTTCCAAACTCTGATAAGATTTATTTCCTTAGTGAACTATAGGTTCCGTAGTACTTGAGACAAAGGAAGGAGGTGGAACATCACAGCATTAGACAAATATTTTTCAGGGGGTTTCTGTTGTTAAATATTTATGTTTTCCAACACTAATCTTCAGAGGAAGAGAATTACAATACAAGAAACAAATAAGTTAGTAAATAAGTCATTCAAGAAGATTCCTGCCACAGAAGTACTGGGAAACAAATGGTAGTGAGCTGCTAAGATCTTATTTATAAAGTGAAGTGTTTGTGTATTTTTACCAGGGCACAACAGTCACCGATTTGAGGAAATACTTTTTGCCTCATATATTCTAGTCCTTCAGAAAGTGTTTTTAGTAAGGGAAAAAGACAAATATAGAAAATAAATGTTTTACTTATCAAGAAATGCACCTTCAGAAAATGAATAGTTTTTATAAAAAACAGTCTAACCCCTGTTAATGACAGTGTAGTGACCATTCAGTGAGATTCAGTGGTAAACAAATTTCTTTGACAATATGTGCTACTTTTTCCTCAAGATTCATCTAAAACATAGATCACCTGTTCTGATATGAATTTTATGATAATGTTTGGAATGGGAGTGACATGAGCAGTCTTGATTTTCAGTAAACAGCTGAGGTGAAAAGGTAATAAAAAGACACTGAAAGAATTTGACCTTTCCTTCCTTCTCTCTTAACTATTGGATATATCAAAAATACTAATAAATACTAATAAAATATAACAATGACAATAGTAGTAATATGCTATAATTATTTTGTATTTAAATTTCTTTTTATGGCTTTTTTTTAATTTTGTCTATCATTATTCACAATGATTTTTAGGTTTCAATTTAGTAGACCAAGTACCTGTAAGAACAGGCTTTTAATTTTCAGTTAATCTTTTCAAACTCAAAAAAAAATAATAAATTTAACATCACATGTCTTCAAGTAAGTTTTAAATAGGTAAAAATTGGCTTCATTTTGAGAATTCTATGTAGTGGAAGTAATACGAAAAATGAGAATTGAAGAGGAATGGAAGGTAAATCTGGGTAAAGGAAATGGAAGGTGTTGGAGCTCTGTAGTCATATTTCAAGGAAGATCTCATTAAAATGTGTTCACAGATGTTCTGGAGAAAAAGAACCCACCTATAAATACTTGTCCATTCACACTGGTTTGTTCTTTCTTTCTTTCTAGCAAAATTTTAACTTAGATAATTAGAAAGAGTATATAGATATTCAAGGATGTAAAGAAACCCTTCTACTGGTAAAAAACCAGAGGTGATAATTTAAAAGTTATGCAAACCTATATTTCCTAATTGCTACATGTCATGTTGCATGACATAAGTGTCTTCAAACTCTTTCTACCTATGAACACATAGAAAAATCAAGCACAAAGATTTGAGGGTAAATATGGATAATTACAATACATGAGGTTCTCTGCAAATACTCTCATTTAGAAGTAGAGGAGTTTTGGAGAGCTATAGTTTGATACATTTTCAAGGACTAATGAAAATATAAAACCAGAAGTTTATTGTGCTTTATTTAAGTATCTTAGTGTTTGCACTTTTCTTCATTAATCAATGACTTGCCTTCAGTTCACTAAGTTTTCCTGGTAAAAAGTCTTTCAGTTATCAGCTCTATTTTTTTGTTGTTGTTGTTTTGGTTTTTTTGTTTTTGTGAGTTTTTCTTTGTTTGTTTGTTTTTTGTCTAAAACTAGAACATTTGCAATTTCTTGAAAGACCTACCTCACATAATGAAACCACATGAAATATCTACCCTTCTATGTAATAAAGGGCTTTGGCTGAAGAAGGGTACAAATGTAGGCAGAATGCCCATCAAGAAACTTTTAAAGAAGTCCATAATCTGCTGCTTGAGTAAGTTTTAATTTTTTTAAAAAAGATCCAGTTGCTTTGAGGGGCTTGATTAATCTTCAACAATACCCTTAGTTATCTTCTTCATCTCTTGCTTTACAGGAACGTTTTAACAGCTAGCTCTGGGACATTTTGGAGCTTTCTTCCCAGCACATACAGTTTAGACAATTCTCTGCAATAGTGCAGTTAAGGTGTGCCCTTTAATGTTCATTATTGTGTACATCAGATTTTGTGACACAAAGTAATCCTGTCTATTAGCACATCTTTAAATCTGAGATGCCTAATGTCAAAGAATATTTCATTAAATATATTGAGCACTTCATAATTCAGAGATTTAAAGACAAAAAAACCCTCAACTTTATCTAGAACATGCTTGTGTTTCCATTGTAAAATTGTAGAATTATTTAATATGGAGAAGTTCCCTAAGACTGACACTGCCAAATTCCCCGCTAAACATATGTCCCTAAGTGTATTGTCTACACATCTTTTAAATACCTCCAGGGAAGGTGACTACACCACTGCCCTCACCAGGCTGTTCCCATGCTTCTCTTCACTTTCCATAAAGAAACATCTTTTACCACTGTCTCTCTTCCTCTCACTTTTTACTTGGGAGAAGAGTCTGATACCCACTTGGCTAAAACCTCCTCTCAGGGAGCTGTAGAGAGTGATAAGATCCACACTCAGCCTTCTTTCCTCCAGCTGAAAAAAACTGCAGGTCCCTCAGCTGCTCCTTAGAGAACTGTAGTGCTCCAGACCCTTCATCAGCTCCCAGCTCCACCGCCCTTCTCTGGACATGCCCCAGCACTTTCGTGTCTTTCTTGTACTGAGAGGCCAAGAACAAAACACAAG
This sequence comes from Trochalopteron elliotii, assembly GCA_024734555.1. Classification (NCBI taxonomy): domain Eukaryota; kingdom Metazoa; phylum Chordata; class Aves; order Passeriformes; family Leiothrichidae; genus Trochalopteron; species Trochalopteron elliotii. The sequence continues at coordinate 293,302 of JANPWX010019719.1, read as the reverse complement.
ATTTGAGGTATGTCCTCACCAGTGCCCAGTACAGGGGGACAATCCCTGCCCTGGTCCTGCTGGCCACACTGTTGCTGGTACAGGCCAGGATGCCATTGCCTTTCTTGGCCACCTGGGCACACCCTGGCTCATGTTCAGTCACTGTCACAGCACCCTCAGGTCCTTTTCCTGTGGGCAGCTTTCCAGCCACTCTGCCCCAGCCTGTGGAGCTGCCTGGGGTTGTTGTGGCCCAAGGGCAGGACCCAGCACTGGGCCTTGTTGGACCTCACACCACTGGCCTTGGCCCATGATCCAACCTGTCCAGATTCCTCTGCAGAGCCTTCCTGCCTTCCAGCAGATCAACACTCCCACACAATTTGGTGTTATCTTCAAACTCACTGTTTTGAAACTTTAGTAATTCCTCCGTCTACTTCTTCAAGACATTTAGATAACCTTAATAGATGCCTTGCAATTTCAGATATATTTTTAAAGTAATGTATGTTCCTTATTCTTAAAAGGATTGGAATATTGCTGTTACTCATTTTAAGAGAAAACCACTACTATCCAAATAGATTTCACTTTAGCAGACAGGTAGAATATTAGAAGGTGATGTAACATGAACCAGCTCAGAATGACAACTGCTTCATGAGAAAGCAGGGGGAAACCAGGAAATTGAAAAACTCATTTACATGTTTTATTTTGTTCCTTAAAATTCTGTGTGCCTCTGATCAGTTTTACCAAGTTTAATGCTATAGCAAACAACACACAGTGCCACAGCCACTGCACAATGCTAACTATATATTTTTGCTCTGTGCCATGGGCCAGGTTTCTCATTTCATACATCATTTGCAACTTGCTGCAGTGATTCTGTTAAGTCATTGCCTGTCTCACTAACACAAAGTCAGGAAGAAGTATCATCTTTCCCAATACTTGTTTTGATCAAGCTGTGTACTAGACATCACAGCCAGTTTCCTGTTTCTCTCTACTAAAACACCAGCTATAATTTCACCCACTAAAATTATACCAGCAACCCTTTGCATTCTGTTCTTGAGTGTGAATGCTAAATTGTTAACAAAGGATGTTAAATTGTTAAACAAAGCTTTGTCTGTCAGGTGCTATATGCTGCTACTCTTTATTTTATATGCCTACAGATAACCAATAGCATGCAAAAAACACATCTGGAGAGGAAGCTCTGGACTGTAGCCAAATCTGTCAGATTTTTTTTTATGTTTCTGAAATGCCATTCAACAAAAATCAGTGTGAGTTATTTCTACTTTCCCACTCAGCATCAGCAGTATAATAGCTTAATGATAGCATGAGACTCAGGGCACAGACCTGAGACAGGCAATCATAGCAATATCTCATTTTCACCCTGGTCTCCATGCAGTGAACCAACATTTCAAGCACTGAAAGTAAAGCTGAGTGAAAATGGGTAAACCTATAATGCCAGCAAACACAAAATGTTACTGGACCTCACCTTTGTGTGAAGCAGAATGGAAGAAGCTTTGTTATTGCTAATTTCACTGGACTAAATCCATCTTTGTATCCAGCTGACAGTGTAAATGACATTAGGTAAGGACTGAGCATGAAAGGTACCCTTAAATATAATCATAGATTTACATTAACTCTGGCTTCTTAGAATCAAATATGTAAGTAAATATAACGTAAGGATTAGTAATATAAAGTAATATGTAAGTAATATGTAAGTAATTTAACCTGGAAAGGGGACTTTGCCACAACATCTGTTTGTTTATTTTTTAATAATTTTTATTTTTGTCTTTTATCTTTTAATATTAGTCAGTATATACCTCAGATAGAACAAGTGTGGTTTGCCCACTTAAATGAAAAATTCAGTTTTATGCCAGTTACAGCAATGTTTAAAATGCAAGATGCTTAAGCATACTGTTGACTCAATTCCCCTTTATATTGTCAGGAATACACTGGGCCAAACCCAAAATACTCTTTTGAGCACCTCAGTCACTATTTTGTCAGTCTCCATAATCTAGTAAAAAGCATCATTAACGTGCTAAGGTTTCAAAATATCTGCTACACTTTTGGTATTCATTTAGTTTCAGAGAGAAAATGGAAAAATTAAATGTGGGTGTCTTGTTTTGATTACTCTGTTTGTTTGTTTTGGTAGATGCTCCCAAAGAATGAAACCTTTGTTTTTCTTTGAAACGTACTTGGCATTTAGCTATTTTTATTTCTACAAAGCTTAAGATTTTTTAGACACACGGAATGATACAGCCATTTCCTCATTTTGCTCTTGTTTCCTCAAGTAAACAGGCTGCAAAGCAAATGTCTACTTCGGTTTTGGCTTGTCTAGAAAATTGAAACTGTGCAAGCCCCACAATTCCCTCTTCACTCATGGATTCAGTTTCACTCTTTGTTTTTGCCATGATGTAGGTTCTTATTGCTCAGGAGATGAAGGAAGTGATGGGTCATTTTAAGCTGCCTTCTCACTCTGTGATTAGAGTGCAGCAGTGTATACTGAGCCCCTTAAAGAAAAAACTCTCCCCTCTCTTTCTTTTCCTGTGTCAGAGAGCAAAGAGCAGGGTGAATCAAAGGCAGTGGAGCACAGTAAGAGCAGACACACAAGAGAACCATTATTAAGCACCCTGAAGTGCATAGTTACTACCATGGGAGCACACCAGTATTAGTCAGAAAAAAAACTAGCTGAGGGGAGATAAATAAAGTAAAATCTCTAATATGTATGAGGTCTCAGAAACACCCTTGAATGACCATTCTTCATAACTCTGTAGGCCACATTATATTAAATGATTGTCACTTACGTAACCATTACCTCAGGTTTCACTGACCTTGACAGCAAAGCAGTAATTACATCTTTGAATGTCACTGAAGAGCTTTTACAGAGTAATGCGACAGGCTGATAGAACATGCAGAAATTTTTCTACTCACTCTTCATAGATATATATGGATTGTATAAGCCAATTACAAAAGGAACCTATCTCATGTCAAACTTCATTTTTATGAAGTATTCTGACAATATTGCAGATTCTTACAGTATGCTGTTACTAGATTTAAGTGTGCAAATACTCTTCATGCATTTCCTGCTCAGCTAAGTTTCTCTTATCTTTTCTGCTGCATTGAGAGAGTTTGAGCCATGTTGACTGCATAGGACCATCCAGATTTGGCATCACTAAATCTAAAAAAATACTTTGTAAGTTCACTGGCATTACAAAGCTCTTGTTAGACTTCTAGTCAATGTCAAAATTTGAGTGATTGCAAATAGAACTTGGCTTGAGGGAGTAGATTTCCAAGATCAGGAAGTTCAGTTCACTCACTTCTAGATCAGCTATTCATATCCATAAGTACTTTCAGATAATATGAGATACTGTGGTTGAACCAATGTGCTCTGTAATTTTGCTTGCTTATAGCCTGCTGTTTGCAGTGTGTATCTTTGTAGTTCCAACAAATAGATGAGGAGATACAGTGCATTCACATCCCAGGAGAAGATGCACACAAAGAAGTATGACCTCCTGTCTTAAGGTTAGACAGAAGGCTGCACACTGGTTTCCAGTGCTGGTACTAAAAAACTGAGCAGCATTTACTTCTTTAGAAGTTGATGCTGCCCAGATGCATATTTCCTATTCAGAAGAGCATCATCAACTTGAGATTATTCAAAACCAGAGTTTCTGCTTCCTAAAAACTGTTCCAAAACAGAAGTCCTCTGCTCTTCACTGAGCCTAAGGTTCCAAGGAATAATTAAGAACCACTTTTCACTAGCTAAAAGATTGTAAAGCAATATTCTCTTTCTTTATTTGATTAATTTGTTCAGCATGCTTTCTTCCTGTGAAAGACTCCATGGAACTATTGCCTATCAATTGAACAACGAGTCCCCAGATAATTTTGCCAGGTAGAACTTTCATTTCATGTCACAGGTAATGAAGGATGCCAAAAGAAAAGGTGTGCTGCTCAACCTCATACTAACAAATAAGAAAGGCCTTGTTGATGATGTGAAGGTTGGGTGCAGTCTTGGCTGTAGCCACCATGAGATTGTGCAGTTCAGTACTGAATGAAGAGGTATCAGCACACTAAGATTACAGCCATCAGCTTCAGGAGAGCTGATTTTTGCCTCTTTAAGAATCTTCTTGGAAGAATCCCAGAGGAACAGGCCCTGCAGGGTAGAGGGATCCAAGAGAGTTGGTCAATTTTCAAGGATCTCTTCTTCCAGGCTCAAGAATGATGCATGCCAATGAGAAAGAAATCAGGCCAAGGGGGCAAGAAAACTCCTTGCATGAATAAACAACTAATAAAAGGAAAACAACAGATAATAAGCAAATGGAGAGGGACCCTGGTAACAAGTTGTAGAGAAGGCAGAATTATTGAATACCTTCTTTGCATCAGACTTCACTGATGAGACCAGCCTTCAGGAATCTCTGACCCAGGAGACTAGGGTAAATGAATGTCGGATGGAAAACTTCCCCTTGGTTACAGAGGATTGGGTTAGAGTCAGGAAAACATGGCCCCTGATAAAGCTGTGAGAGAGCTGCCTGACATTCTAACCAGACCACTCACAATAATCTTTTTAAAATTGTGGCAAGCAGGTAACCTGCCTGAGGACTGGAATACAGCAAATGTAACCCTACTCTTCCAAAAGGGCATGAAGGAGGACCCAGGGAACTACTGCACAGTCAGCCTCACCTCAGTTGCTGGAAAGGTGATGAAGTGATTGCCTCATTCTGGAGTCTGTATCTACCACGTGGAAGGCCAGAAACTGATCAGGAGTCAGTATGGATTCAGTAAAGACAAGTCATATTTGAACAACCTCATTGCATTTCATAATAAAAGAAGTAACCAGATGAATGAGGAGGGAGCAGTGGATATTGTCTACCTCAAATTCAGCAGCACTTTTGACACTGTCTCTCTCTCTCAGCACCTCTCACTGTCTCTCTCTCAACATCCTGATAGGCAAACTCAGGAAGTGTGGATTAGATGAGTAGACATGGAGGTGGATTGAGAACTGGCTGAATGGGAAATCCCAGAGGGTTGTAATCAGTAACACAGGGCCTGGCTGGAGGTCTGTCTGTGGTGTCCCCAAAGGTTAAATATTGGTTCAGTATTGCTTAACTTGTTCATCAATAACTTGGATGCAAATTATTGATGGAAGGGTAGATGCCTCCTCAGTAAGTTCACTGATGACACAAAGCTGGGAGCAGTGGCCAATGCCCCAGGGGACTGTGCAGCCCTTCAGAAGGGCCTTGACAGGGTGGAGAGGTGGGCAGAGAGGAACTGTCTGAAATTCAACAAAAGCAAATGCAGGGTTCTGCACCTGGGGAAGAACAACCGTGGGCACCACAACAGGCTGTGGGCTGTTCAGCTGGGAAGCAGCTCTGTGGGGAAGGATCTCAGGGCCCTGGTGGACATCAATCTGTCCATGAGCCAGCAGTGTGTCCTGGTGGCCAACAAAGCCAACAGTATCCTGGGGTGCCTTAGGAAGAGCACTGGCAGCTGGTCCAGGGAGGTGATCGTGCCCCTCTACTCAGCCCTGGTGAAACCACATCAGAAATGCTGTGTCCAGTTCTGGGCTCCTCAGAGCAAGCAAGACATGGAGCTCCTGGAGCAAGTACCACAGAGGGGTATGAAACTGGTTGAGGGACTGGAGCATCTCTCTTTTGAGGAAACGCTGAGGGAGCTGGGCCTGTTCAGCCTGGAGAAGAGATGACTGAGAAGGGACCTCAACAGTGTGTATGAGTATCTGAAGGGAGAGTGATAAATCAGAGGATGAAGCCAGGCTCTGCTCAGTGGTGCCAAGCAATAGGAGAAGAGGCCATGGACAGAAAATGATGCACACCTGAACATGACAAAGAATTTCTTTACTGTGCAGGTAACTGTCCACAGAGAGGGTGTGGAGTATCCCTCACTGGGGAAGTTCCAGAACTGTCTGGATACAAACCTGTGCAAGGTGCTCTGGCATGACCCTGCTTCAGAAGGGAGGTTGGACCAGATAACCCACTGTGGTCCCTTCCAACCTGACCCATTCTGTGATCTGTGATTATTTGATTTTTCCTATAGCAAAATACTTATTTTGTTTCCCATTTGATTTTGTATCAGGAAAATACTTCCACATGAAGACAAATGAGCTTCCTGTTATCTGAAAAACCGGATAGTTTTTTCCAGTTGAACCATTATTCTGCAATATTTTTTTAATCTTTTTTGTAAGAGGGACAATTGTTAGAAATAAAAGAATAGTGAGAGCATTTTGCTTTAATTTTTATTTAATAACAGAGTGAGAATAAAAATAATTTTAATAATATGCCCTAAACTAAGGAATCCAATACAATCTGCAATATTTTGTATTTTTATTAAATGTTTCTCTCTTTTTTTCATGGAAAAAATATGTAATTAGTTCATCAAGACATCTATTAATCAATGCTGGTTGTGGCTTAGCTGAAGTTCTTATTTGGTTGCTCAGGACTACCCTGCCACTGAAGAATAATCCTCACTCTTTAAAATTTACTACTTCTCAACCACCCTCCTCCCCCTTTCCCAGAAAATATACAAGCTTTGAAAGAAACAACAACAACAAAAAAAAGTGCCTGGAAAAAGTAGAAGAGAGAAATCTAGAGAAATTAATCCTCAACAAAAAATCAGTTACAATGATTTTGATGCCAACATTTCTTGCACATCAAGTGCAATCCACATAATGTCTGGAACTGCGGAAGGAATAGCACTTTATCTATTTCTAATGAGTAATATTGGCATATATTCCTTGGTGCCACTTTTTCTGTGGAGAGATAGCTCAGCACTAATGTATATATATTGTTTGAAGTGCCTAAGGTACTGGCATGGTTTGTTTCTTTTTCAGACATTTTTGGGCACTATTTCTGCTAACTTCTGTATTGATTAAAGAAAGTTTAGTTTTCAAATAATTACCTGTAATGTACCTTATAAAGCACTAATGTTAGAGGTAATTTATTAAGACAAGAACTGTAATTTAGAGGAATTAATTTTGGCTAACTGAAATAAATATTAGAAAGCATCTGAATAACCATTAAATGCCATAATGAGTCCAGCTAAATGCCACCTGGTTTAACACCCATCTGGATCTAGTGTTTTAAATCTGTAGTCTAATCTGTAATCTAAGAGAAAGATTGCTTTCTCTCGTTCTCTCAACACTATATCCAGTAGCAATTGCAACTCAATGTTCTTCTATAAACTGTGAGTGACAGAAAGACATCAAAGCAAAGACAGAAATAAGTGGTAGCAAAAAATGCCCTGTCACCACTGTGGTTATTCTTAGTTAAAGGATGCACTGCAGGTCCAGGTATTGGACCTGTAACGTGAGTTTGGGTGTGTGATCTTAGAGAGCCCTTGCTATGAGTCTCCTCTGTAGACAGCACCACGTATCAGGGTAAGTGTGCCTCATCATGAGAGTCCTGTTTTTCAAGACCAATGGTTGGGGTTTTTTTTTTAATTTTAACAATGGTCATGTGATCTGTAAACCAGTTTTTACTTCTAGTTTATTTTTCTTGATCACTACAGGCTGTACCGGTCCCCTTTTAGGCTGTATGTTGGTACATGGTATGTACCTCCTTTCTGCATGAAGTCATGATGTGTGCTTTGTTATCTGTCTTGTTTTCCCACACATGACATGTATAATCAATTCATCTTAACATAAAAAGTGCTCAAGTCTGCCTTACTCAACAACTTTTTGTTTATTCCCAGATTTCAAAGGCTTCTGAAAACTTTAAACTATAGAACTGTTAGCTCTACAGAGAAAAGTCAGGTCCACTAGCAGTTACACTTTGCTGAAGGAATCTACATAGCCTTACAAAAACATTACTTCATGCTGTGTTTTGATGTTTTCTTGAGACTAGAAAGCACATGAAAGATTGAGGTGCTGGATCTCGTGTCAGTTTTGTAGTATGTCTTTCCCTCTGGCTCAGAAATTCTGTCATCAAAAAAGCCCAATAAAGAATGTCTGTGTAATTTAGTTTTTGGTGTACACACATTGCATATGAAACTGTAAGACCCAGTCTAGTACCCTGTTATGATAAGTAATATTTAATACTGATTTTGATAACTTGCAGTGGTGTGTGCATTTAGATAGGGAATGTAACAGGAAAAGCAAATGTTATAAATCTGACCATGGATCTCCCCTGTTGTGGCAGTGTCTCCTGTCCCCAAAAATCAGGAACAAATCAGAAATTAAAATAAACTTTTCTCCTGTTAGTTCATACAAGATCGACTGCTTCTAGATGAAAAGGTGAATACATATCATATTAGCAAAAAGAAGTGTAAGAAATTACAAAGTACAACACAGACAAACTTTTCCTCACACGCATGCAGAGACTAAACCAAAATTTTTTCCTCAGGAAAGAAAAAGCAGAATTTTTACCTGATGCAAAACTTCAATATTTCTAACCTTTCAAAACATTATTATCGCAGAAGAGAGTACAATGGTGTATTCTTTTTACTTGAAGCAGGTTGGTTTCAAAATACACTGAAAAAGTAGGGGGGAAAATTCCTTCCATAAAGAATCTGTTTCACATTTTCCATATCCATTCGTTACTGGACAAAGAGTTGGGTGTACATTGCAAAAAAAATAGTTTCATCTAAGAAAAGGTAGCAGGAAAAAAAGGTGGCAATAATAAAAAATATGATCTATTTTCTTAGCGAGGTTGTCATTAGTGTCTCCAGGAAAAGATGATGGAAACCTCTGCTAGGAATATTGCATGTGCCCTGCCTGGATACACAGAGAGGGCTTCATAATCTCAAAAGACTCAACTTTTCATCATACTTCTTGCACAAGTCCTTAGGATTTTCAAGACAAGTAGTGGCTTACCAGACAAATATTTATTAAAGAGGCTGCATATGGGGGTAGCAAATTACTGTCATTGTTAAGATGAAATCTGGATTGCTGAAAAATTCTGCTTGGAGCAATATCCTGGACAGGGTTTGAGTAAACTGATGTTTAAAGGATTTTCTGTTCCTATGTTTGTCTTAGTTTTAGGGTTTTTTATAATTTTGCTTTGCTTTTTGTCAATAAAGGAAAGCCCTAGGGAAGAGGTGAGTTTAAATTCCAAATGTACATTTTTTGTTTTAGAACAGGTTGGAAAGGAGTAGCAGATGGATAACATTTGGGACATTTTGTCAATTCATCTGTTAATAAGTGAGACACTCACACCGGCTACGTTCACCAAAGTCCTTCTGTCTCCAGCACTGCCAGCAGCCCTGAAGATATCCTCTGAGAATGTTTTTGATGGTGGACAGATCTGATAAAAATAGTAATATTCTGTACAGTCAAAAGCCCCTTGAATCAAAACCTCTTTTGTGATCGTACCTCATTATTATTTCATCATGGAAACACATTTTTACCTGCATTGAAGCTTACTGAACTTGCCCAGACAGAACTAATGCAACATATGGATCACAAAATATTTTTCTATCATTTCTGAGAAACAAGCAAATATGTTACCAGGTGGTTGCTGGTGTTACTGATCTAGCTGATGTCAACCTGTCTGATACTACTTCGTATTCCCTGATGTTCCTAAGAGGAATAGTTGCATAGTATGTACCTAAGACATCTTGGATATCTCTTTCAACAAAGGGTCATAGTAACTTTAAATATATTGTTTGCAGTAGAAATCAAATAGAGTTTTATTTGCATTTTGATTAGTGATTTAGAAAGAAATGCTGGGTTATGAAAACAAGTATTATCAGAAGTCTTTTGAAAACTCCAACTTCCCTATCCTTTTGAAACTTTGTAAATTACAACATATTCTAGCCACACATCCTAGCACACTATAAGTCAACACCTGGCTATGTAAACAAAATGTAATTGCTCATATCATTAGATGATGTACACGGAACAAAACTGCCAATTTCTCTGTTTGCATGCAGAATTTTTCAGTGTTTGAGCATAGTTAGTATGACCAAATGATGCTGCCAAATTAGAGGCAATTTTTCTTTACAAGCACATAGGTATCACAATAATATGCAGACATAATATTTGGTTTACTATTCATAATGCAAAGGTGAAATTAGGGAAATCAAAGCTCAGATGTTGAAACTAGTGCAGGAGATCATAAAATCATAGAATATGCTGAACTGGAAGGGACCTACAAGGACCATCTAAGTCCAGCTCCTGGTTCTGCACAGAAGCACATGAGACTCTCACCATGTGTCTGAGAATATTGTCCAAATTCTCCTTTGAACTCTGTCAAGCTGGTGCTGTGACCACTTCCCGTGGGAGCCTGGTCCAGTGCCCAGTCTCCTTCTGGGTGAAGAACCTTCTTCTATCCAACCCAAACCTCTCCTGACACAGCTTCATACCATTCACTCATATTCTGTCACTGGTGACAAAAGAGAAAAGATTGGTGCCTGCCCCTTTGCTTCCTCTCATGAGGAGGATGTAGACTGCGATGAAGTCTCCCTTCAAACTGTTCTCCAGGCTGAACAAGTCTAATCACCTCAGCCACTGAGGTATTTGTTCATATGGCCTAGAAGGAACTATCATGTCCTGGAAAAGGCTGGAAATGTCTTTGATGCACTCCAGGACAATGAGAAGAAAGGCTGAGGAAAATCTGAGGCCAGTCCTCAATGGAGAAGTGAAATTTAGGGACAAGGGATGAGAAAAAGCTGAGGTGCTTGATGCTTGTTTTGCATCAGTTTTTGCTGATAATATCTGCCATCTCATTTCCTGACCTTATTGATAAAATTGGTGAGAATGTACCAGAACATGGGAAGTTCCTGGTGGTTGGGAAAATACAGGGGTTGCAACAACCTTCACACAGCTCAAGCACAGGAGGACTGGGGAACTGGAGGATAATCAGCCTTCCTTAGTACTGGGAATATAAATTTTAAAGTTTCTTATAGTTGTTTCCACACACTTGAGGAATAAAGATGTGACTTGTAACAGCTGGTGTCAGCTGGCCAAGGACAAATTATGCCTGACAAACCTGATAGTCTTCCATGATGAAATTATCAACTCAATAGATAAGGGGAGCATAGGGGATATTAATTAAAGACCTGGGTGATTGGATCCAAGCAAATCTGTGGACATCATCAGATTGAGAGGGAAATGTCAGTTCTCTGAAGGGCAGTGTTACTGTTCATAGAGACATCAATAGGGTGGAGGAGTTTGTGAGGTTCAGGAAAGCTAAATTATTTTTTGGGTTTTTTTAATGCCAATTCTAGTGGGAATGCTAGAATTTGTTCCAGAGTACTCATTTTTCTCTTAATCATAAATTCAAGGTGTAGCGGTTTTTTTAAGAAAGACAGTAATGTCATCAGCTGTTGTCACTGTAAGGTTTGCTGGAAAACATTTGACACTACACCATCTATCCACAGATGTACCCCACAATGTTGTTATTCTAAGAGAACACAGACAGATGATTCACATTTTGGCAATCCTATTTCATGCACTGTCACTCATCTTAGGCAACTACTTGAGCTGCAGTATTTGATTTTTAATTCTTTTAAAGTTTTTTCTTTTCTCATGTGGCTGGTAAAGGTTACTGGAACATAGTTACAATGCCAGTTCTAACTATTCCTGCTAAAACAAAACAAAAAACACAAGTACAACTAACAATACCTGAAGATCTTACGTGATCTCAAAAAGTTTGCACTCCCTTTCACTTGGTAGTTTAGCCATCTGCCAATATTCTTCAAGTAAATGAAACTCTAACATAGAAATACATGAAAATGAAAGAAAGAAGCAAACTCCCTTCATTTTAAGTAGTTTGTCCCTGCTCTCTTTTTGTGACTGGTTGTAGCATTCTCTTCCAAGTGCCTTGGAAAATACCCTCTTTCATTAATGGATCAGAGAAAATAACATTTCCTGTTTTGTTCACTCCTTATATACAAGGTGAGCATCATAAGATTCTTACATCTGTCCTCCTCAACTGTCCATTAAGGGTATATCTTAAAGTAACTTTCACGATCTTCTTGTATGTCTTGCATTTCCTCACAGACCACACTTGCATGATTTCTCTTAAAGCTAGTTCTGCAGTTGTTATGTCTTGGGAATGAAATCCTCCAGAGATTCACTAGATGACTACAGATGAGAAATACAGGGGTTAGAATATGAAACAAATATGAAAAGTTATTTTACTACATATTTATCACATACAGCAGAGCACATATACATGTTACAAAACTGATATGTTTTGGAGGTGAACAGAAATAATGAATATCTTTTATTTTATCTGACCTTTTCCTATGACACATACCTCTATCCAAATATGCCTAAAGAGTTGACTGGTCTAAGATTGTCTGATTTCATGAAACACATGCCATTGTTTTAGAAAGTCATGTGGCTACAATAAACATTGTGTTTAAAAAAACCCATGATTTTGTTAGTAGATATATAATAAATATACATTCATATACAAAGAACATAATCCTCAGAAGTGAAGATAAATATTTTTTCACTTCCTCAGAAGATAATGAAATTTGTCCAGTGTCCAGTTTTCGTTGGATGTGAGCTAAAGGCTACTTCTTTTGCTATTTTTTTGGTATGATCTTCTGAAATGTCTGCATCTGGATTGCAACCCAAATGCTAATAAAAAGCCTAAAACTAGGTAAAATGCTAATGCTCTTTTTCTGTGTGATAAAACGATGTACTGACTATAGAGAATCACTACAGCAAAGTTGCAAATGGTGTATGAAATTAAAAACTGCTGTCCAGTGCACAGAGAGAGCACAGATAATAATGCAGTTACTGCTGTGTTGTGGTATTTGCAGAGATATTTAAATTAGATCCATTCTTTGACAAAACCCAAGCAAAACCAAAGAAAGCCAGAGAAGAAATATTAAAAAATTGCAGGTGGGAGAAATTAACCTCCCTTTCCCTATTTTCTCCTTCTCTCCCCACCAAAATTCACTTGAAGTCTCCATCTTAAATGGAGACCTGGACTCTGGTGAAGTCCCTTACCAGCAGATAGCTCCTGCACACTTGAGCATAACTGCATGGGACACACACAGACATATGGAAGATCCACAGGTGGGAAGAGGAGAGCTGAGAAAATTAACTTCCTCTAGAACAGTCCAAGACTGAAAACAGGTGAGGAGTCGAATGCAAAAGCTGTACTGCCAAGCTGTCTCCAGCCTGTCTCCACATTCTGCAGCTGCACAGCCAGGGCAACAAAAGTAAAAAACCTGCTTTTGAAACATCATCTTTATAAGTCTATTAGCTTTGATGAAGTGGGCAAACCAACCAATTTATCTGCTCTCATTCACTACAACACTCTATCTGAAATAACTGAAGAGAAAAAGAAGAAATATGTGTGAGAAAGTGTCCATGCAAATATTTGGCATTTCATTTTGCATTTTTGAAGTCACTTGATTTTACCAAAAAGACACAGAAAATGCCTAAAGTCATCATAGTTTGATGTGAGATATTTCTAAAAATAGATGGTGAGGAATTATTTGGTTACAGTCTTTTACTCCATTTATTGACTGGCTACACTTTTTTTTTGAATTAGCTTTCATTTTGTATTTTCCATCTGACATCTTTGGTTTTTTGCTTTACTAATTTGAACTGGCATCAGTGCTAAGGCTCCTGTCTTATGAGTTACTGCTAGGTACTTGTCATTTTCTGGGTTTCTGGGTTATCTAAAGAGTATCTTTAAAACAGTGTCCTTCTATCCCCCGTTTTTCCATCTTTGTATTTGAAAAATGTGATCTTGAGTCAAATTAGAGTACTACTGACATACAGTATAGTACAGGTTCTGTACTAAGTGATGCATACATGGCAGACTGGTAGTCTAGGATGTCACAAGCCACCTGGGCTCATTGTGCTCAATGGCACATTGGCATTATCCAACTGGAATACTGGGAAAATCTGATTTTGCTTTTTAGGGAGAAATAGAATAAGGTTCTATCATTCATTTCAGCATGTTGAGATATTATGAAAACACTATATTTCTAGTATCCTTAGTTTATCCTCATAGCACAAAGACCTCCCTTACAAGTCATCATAATGAATATATCTCTTTTGAAAGTTTCAATAATACTACGTTGTTGAAATAAGTAATATGTGTGTATATGCTGGGCCTTGTTCTTTTATTTTAAGTTCATTTTGCATGAGTAATGAGATTATCCAAGCTAATGTATTAATATTCAAAGTACACTAAAACTTTATTAATATTTTTAGAGATTATGTCTAAAACTAAAAGAACTGAAACAAATACTGTAATAATACATTTTTAAAATGAAGTAGTTTCAGACACTACCTTAACCGTCATATTACCCAGGTTCATGAGTGCTCTTACATCTGAAAAACTGAAAATACCAGAATAGGATGCACATATTTAAGTGAATGTAAAATAAAATTTGAACTGGATATAAAAGAATTATTAAAGTAGTCCTGTACTTATTGACTAAGCCCTAAACTTTAGTCCTAAACTATGGTGAATCTGCTTGGTATGTATTTGCCGTAGCCATCACAAAAGAAATATTCTATACTTCACTCAGTGAACCAGAATAAATCTATCCTATCAATGGGAACCCCACCTACACGTACAAAAAAGAATTGTGTGGACTGAAATTTATGTAGTTGTTTCCTTCAGCACAAATAAAAGCAGAGGGTCTCTATAATTTCCAATCAGCCTGCACATCTAGGTGGGCATCCACAGTGAATAAAAATTTAGGGTCAATGATCTTTTCCATTTGGCAGAATAACATAAGATGTACCCTAAGGAACCCTTTTTCTTCAGCTTAGAGAAAGATTTGTCTTTTAAGGTTTTACAAGCACTTTTATTTTAACAATTAAGCAGACTCAGCAGGGAGATCTTTTTAGGGTGGATGACATTTTCAGAAAATTATTATACATAGCACAATTATAGACTTGAACAAATAACTGATTTCTTGGTTCATTGGCAATTCAGAAAAGAGAAATTTAGCAAGTGCAAGGTGAATTTTAATTCATCCTCTAACTCAGCAAACAGATCAAAACTGAATTCTTTGGTATGATATGAAATATGTGCTACAAAATTATTATTTAATTTCAAACATGAAAATTTATAAAGGCTTAGAGAGATAAAGGTAAAATATTAATTTGAGGATTTAATTTAAAAAAATTTCGGCTTTTTCATTTTTTTCACATGAGCTATTTTGTCAAACATTCTAATGGAAAAAATATTTTGATGTTTGTAAACTTGTATTTTTCACCAGAGTAAATAGAGTAATGCTGAAAATCTTTATCCATGGGTAATATTCCATTAGGTACAAAACTTGATCACCTAAGTGTTGTGATTTGAGTACCCACTTTAGATTATAAATCTTCAGAAACAGCATAATTTGCATACATTCCAGAAGTGAAATTGTACTGATAAACAAAATGAATGTGTGATAGGAGTTCTAAACTAATGTTTGTCTAATTCATTTCTTTTAGATTCCAGTTATCCAATATCTGCCTGAACTAAATGTTTCTGCCGATAGGGATTTTTTCCTTTGCTCCAAATCAGGATGGACTCTAATGGCCCATTTCCATACCAAGGAGGAAGTAGCAATTAACTTGCAGTCTTTTGAGGATTCTGACATATGTCAGCAGGCTGCAGTAGCAAGAAACATTCAAAACCTTATCCCACTCAGGTTGATTTGAAAGTCATATACCTTTCTTAGCACACTGCTTACTTGTTCCCAGTGGTGAAGCAATGGGGACAATTTTCTGCAGCACTACAGGATATGCAAAATATTTGAAGAGGAATGTTTAAATCACTACCATCTGGTGGAATTCAAGTGGATTCTTTATACCATCTTTGAGGAGCTCAGTGGTAGCTGCTGAGAACTACACTGAGTACACCGTGAATAGAGATTCTTTTAAGATTCACTGCAGACGACTGTACAGTGTTTGCTGTGAATCTATCACAAATTTTGATATCCTCCAGCTGTTTCATTGTTTTGGAAAAAATCATACTAAGATATTTGATAATTCAAAGGATTTGGCAAAATAGAGATGGACATTGCAATCTGCATGCTGTAGTATTCAATGTTTTGCTCCTTTGTGCTTACAAAAAGTTAGTCAACTTGCCCCTTTTATTATCTCATTAATTTCTTGCTCCACCAAGGAATATCAACACAGTCTTTCCTATGTATGTGATATTATTATATTTTTACTTTTTTAACTGCTTCTTTAAATTTGACTGTAAAATGTTGATGCATGAGGCTGCATACAACAGTTTTCGTAAGACTAATGAGAAACAGGAGGTGAGTACTAAGAAGTTAAAAATGTCCACAGCAATTCAAAACTATTATCTTTGAAGACCTTTATTCTGAGCCTCCTGTATAGTTAGTGGGAAAACTGCATTTCAAATGAGAAATATCACTGATGTGATTAATTGACAAAAATTATATTTAAATTAAAATTCTAAATTTGTTAAGGTAAAGGTTGAATTATCCCTCTGAGAACAAAAAAAAAAAAATATTGCATAGGAATTCATGTGTGAGCCACTGAATCAGAGAAAATTTTGTTCTTCATAAAAGGTCTTAAAACCAGTTCTAAGTAATACCTTTTCCTAGTTTCAAAAATATGGATTTGGGGTTCCAACTGCAATGTGCAAGATAGATGCACATCATTTATATTAACATAAATCAATCTAGATAGTGAGATATATACATATAGATGATACAGACATAGATTATATAGATATAGATATATAGATATAGATATTTAAATATAGATCTATAGATATAGATATGACACATGCATATGTGCAGATATTTCAACAGTTCCTTTTTAATTTAATTTGATATTCATAGAATTATGTTTTATAAATCAATATAAATGTATAATTGTGAGCAATTATATTTCCTCACAAACATATTGCTTACAATGATGTTGTTACATTTTTTAGTCTTGGTCACATAGGTAGGATTTCTAAAAATGCCTAAGCAAGTCTTCAGCTCCACTGAAATTCACTGAGTACTGATAAACTTCTGTGCCCTTTTGGTACAGATATCTCTGTATTCTTGATATTATTTCTGTCTCTTTTCTGGACCTTTTCCTTGGTACATAAATTTTAACCCAGACATAAGACTGTTTCCAAGTCAAAAACATTTTCTTGTTTCCTTTATTACTAAAGATTAGCATATTATTTGAGGGGTTTATGTACCCATGATGGCCAGATATTTTATTCACTTAAAAATGTATTAGACTAATGCTGAGAAAATGCTCAGTATTTACAGTGTTTTGCATACTTATCATACTATTCTAATTAATAGAGATTTAAGTCCAGGCAGTCTGGTTCACTAATTTACCATGATAGTAATAATAATTTATTATTTAATATGCAAAGACAGTGTGCTTAATCTTTGTAAGGTGTGTTAAGAAATCGTAAAGAGTTTTTAAGCCAAATGCATTTGGAAAGTAGGCAATTAAAGGATTTGGATGCCTTTGTGAGAACTTTCAGTAGTTTTCCTACTGTCTAAAAAGCTGCAGAGGATATATTCAATTTTAAGAATTTCAAATTTATCTCTGACTCTGATGTTGTTATAAATATAATCCCAATAAGTAATGGTTGAGGAAGTGTTTGTTTGAACAAAATATCTATTCTTGAGAGTCCAGATTTAGTCTTTGCATATTCCCAAGATGTATTGAAGGTACTATTTCAGAATTATGTGCTTCTTCTTATCAAAGCAGAAAATAATTATTTCCACTTTTTCTCTCTTTGCAGTTTCTTCATGGGTTTGCAATATAATGTACATGGTCTTGTATGGAGGAACTGGGATAAATTACCATGTAGGAAACATAGCTTGTGTGAGATAGATAAGAAAAGGTAGGCCACTCAGGTAGGCAGGAACAGATAAATTCTTTTTATCTGATTTTATCCTTCACTATGTTCAAGTTTTCCTGGTCTTTGTAGTGGTCTTGCTGTAGTGAAATTGATCGTTTAGATACACCCAGTCTTTTTGTTACTGTTACTCTTAAATGATGCTAAATCACAAAGGCCCACTTGAACAAATGCTCAGTCACCCAATGATAAATGGTAGTGTCAAGAACATACAGTGACCTCTGAACATAAGAGAAAACACCTCACACCTTCTTCAGAGATATATGTTGATTAGGGATGTTTCATCCTGTATGAAAAATTGGTGTGTGGGCAAACTATTAACTTCTGGAATTCATACATACAGAACAAATGTTCTCCATGCAAGTAATTCCAAACAAAAAAAAAGAAAGAAAATATAGAAATGAAATATATAGCTGAGTTATAGGACTTACAAATACTCTATATTTATTATAACTGTGATTTTGAACAGTTTACTCTAAGCAGGCAACAAACAAACCAACCAACAAACCTAAAAGCTTTGGTTAAAGAGAACTATTAAGGAATTCGAGGAGGTCTGTAACTTGGGAATTTACAGTGTTTGGCAGTGTGTATCTATAGGATAGCAGAATGACAGCTTCAGCTATGCTCAAATTTTTTTTGTTTCCAGGAGTGAAATTGAATGTGTATCTAAACAGCATATTATATTCACCTTGTGCAAGTGACTGAAGATGAATAATGTGAATAATTATAAATATTGAAATAATATCACTCATGTGCATAACTGAAAATGTGGCAGTAGGATCATACTATCCTTCACATAATGCACTTCTAAAAAACAACAAAAACTTTTGTTATTTTGTACAAAACTTCTGTCTTTTGGACACAAGCACACATGCTGAGAACACATATTGACTTCAGATAAATAAAGAAAATAGGAAAATAAAGTAATTAAAAAACAAAGTCTTTCAGATTATGACTCTATCTGTCCAGGACCATTTCTAGAGGTGGCCGAATTGAATTTTCAAGAGTGTAGAGAATTGTAGTACACAAACAAGCAAGAAGAATGTGAAATATAATATTACAATTTTAAATAGGAGTTATAGATTATTGTTTGAATTCAAACGGAAGCAAAAAAAAGGGAGAAAATTTTCTCCAACCATTCCAAAGGCTTCCCCTTTGATTGTTTTCTCCTTGCCATAAAAGACCCTAAGTTGCTTTTATCTAATTTAGCAAGATAGAGCATGTGGTGAGAAAAAGAGTAGGAAAGTTTGCACAGGCCTGGCAACACATCTGGATTCCCTGAGTGCCCCAGGTGTGTTCCCTCAAATTTAGATAATCCTTTCCAGAGAGAGGAATTTGTAAGTTTTTACCTGGGAAAAAAAAAGTAAAAAAGCATCCTGACCCACCCTGGAGGACATTGTGAAAATAGATTATTTTTTCTTAAAATGGTCTATCTTTTAGGGTATTAGAAAATGGAATGAAGTGTTAATGCTGAACTCTTGACCTTGATTTTTCAAATGGTCATTGCAATTCAAAGCCTCTACACCAGTGTATGTGAGTAAACACAAGTACGTCTCAAAGCACTATCAGAATCAATAATTCTTTTCACCTTTTTAAAAAATCTATTCCTCTTAAATTTTGAAACCGTCTGGTTGACAGAAAAAAAAATTAAAGTTTGGGGGTTTTTTTAGTTTTTAATTACTGCGTGTTCTAGAACATGCCAATCTTCCTTTGAGCTGCAAGATTGGTTGGACAGCTTGAAGAATCAGAAATTGTTGTGCCCATCCACAAGACTTAGTCAACTCCAGAGAAATAGAAGTGAATGACTACATTTAAGAAATTTGTGTCATTTACTCACTCTGGATGAACATAACATCACAATTTCCAGTTTTTGGTGAATATAACCTTTCCTAGTAAAGACAATCACAAAATCAGAACCTCCAAACCCACCCTCCCAAAAAAAAAAAAAATATCATAATTTGAATGAGGTATGGCATCTCTACATAATGACCTGGTCTCTGGATACATTTGAAGCCTTGAAAATAGTTGTGTAATAGTTGTTTCTTTATTTGCATTATCAAGTAATCAGCAATATAAAGAGATAAACTGCTTGAAGAAAAGGCAAAAGAGTGTAGAAAGCTGACTGAAAGCACACTACAAGCAATGCATCAAAAATACATTTTGAAAGAAGTGTTTGCTAGTTCTCTAAGAGTTCAAGTACATGTACAAAGGTATGCTTTTCTCACAGAGAGCAGCATATTTCTTTTTACAGAGAATTTTCTTGTCCTGTGTGTGATATAAACACCAAGTGAGTAAAATCTTTATATGGGATCTCAGTTCTCCAAAACAGCTTGCATGAAATTTCTCAAAAAGAAATAGAGTAGCACAGGTGTAACTACAGAATATGTTTTATTCATACACAGAAAATCAGAATAAACCAAATTTCACTGATTTCATATTAAGTTTTAAACTGCAAGAATTCTATCTAATTAATACTGCTCATGGGCTTAGAGAAAAAGTCTGTAATACTTAGGAGGAAAAACAACTGCATGCAAATAGAAAATTTGTAGCAGCAGAACAGAAAATGTAGTGACCTTGTCAATTGGTAAAATGCTAAAATCAGCTTAAAACTTGTCTACAAAGCACTCCAGAAAATATTTAAACCTTTAAAATTCTTAGCAATATTCCGTAGACTTAATTCAGTTTGGATTACTATTGAAATCTTTCTAGGCAAATGAAGTTATTTTGCAGTATTTCAAGGCTTTTTTTTTGTTTGTTTGTTTGACTTAGTTTGGTTTGTTTCTTTTGTGTTGTTTTGTTTGGTTTGAGTTTCTTTATGTATTATAATTCTTGAAGGATTTTGATAACAATAAAATATTTCTTAACTATAACTCAAGATAACATGACAACCCTAGAATTTTCAGTGTTTCACAGGAAAATATTAAAACACATGGTAAGAGTTCCCTAAGGACAATTTTGAAATTCTATTTTATTAACAAAAAATAGAACTTTCTATTATGGAAATACAAATCTCAGCTATTGAATTAAATTGAATCAGCACATGGAGTTTCTAAACAGCTAAATTCTCCATATTTGGCAAATAATCACATGCAGGAGGTATTTGAAAACAAACCTGGTAGAAGCCAGAGCCAGTCATACTTTTCACATGCAGAAACATGAAAATGTTATAAACAATAATTTCAATGTTTTTCTGTAAAAGTATATGTTCAAGGCTTAGCCAATATCAATCAACTCTATAACAAAGATAAATGACATTTAATTAATTAAATCCCACATTTATTTGTCCAGCTGGCTAGCTAATCACATCCCAGTTTCTTCACCCCATTGTTTGTAATACAGATCATGTAAGGAAAGATTTGTAAAATATTATGAGAAACTGATACAGAGCAGTTTCCAATTTTCTTGACAAAACTAAGCATCTGATCAGTTACCTTATTTTTATAATGTTTATGTTTGGATAAATCCACAAGCTAATAGCAGTGGTCTTCCCATTTCCCTCTCTCCCTGCATTTGATCAATGGAAAAAAAAATCTCTCCAAAATGACAGAGGTATACATATATACTACTGTCTTACAAATCACTTGCAATAAAACTTCTCTGAGGTAGCGGCTCTAAATACAGCATAGCACATACATTTATATAAATAAATGTACATGTAATCATACATATTTTTAACACAAAATCAACCCCCCAAGAAAATGAAAAACCTCATTCACCTCACTGGAAGAAAAAAAAGTGGACAAGCATGATAAAGTGAATAAGCATAATAAAAAGTTAATAGAATCATGATTGTAATAGAAAAAACTACATGACAGTGTGTTCTGGATAGAATTGATGCATCTCTTTCTGAGGAACTGCAGTTGTGTACATATGCACTGTAGGGATGCAGCCTAGGAGGAGTCACTGCCAGGACTCCAATTGACTTCAGAGGCTTTGCAACAAGCTACTGTCTGAGAGAGTCATCACAGGGGCATGTAACCAAAAGACCAAACATCACGTCCCTTCAAACACTTCTAGCATTTTTTCACGGTCCTTTCATTTGAAGGAAAAAATACAAAATTTTTGGTAAGCTCCAATAGACTCAGATGAATAAGAATAGTTATTGCATTGAAGAAAACTCTCCACAGTCAGATCCTTAATGAATACCTTTTCTATAACAGGAGAAATGTTAATTTTAGAAAGGCTACTGTTAATCCAATTTCTTTTTTAAAGCCCATAAGTTTTTTCACTTGAGGAGTCTGGGAAAGGAAAAATATAATAGTTACAGGTTATAATGGAGTGATATTCTAGGGTTCAAACTGACATATTGCTTAAAATTTTATTATTTGTCTGTTGGAACTGATGCACTGATATTCATTTATTTACCTTCTTTTACACTAAATTCTCATGCCTTAACTAATCTTAGACCTTGAACCTTAACTAAGTACTAACTTACTCCACCTCTACTCTCACAAGAAGGAAAGTAGAGACTTATTAACAAAAGGTTAGGAAGGTGGAGATCTGTTAACCCTCGATCTGTGTGAACTTTTGTAGGCGTATTCTGGTGAGGAAATTTAGAGAGTTGAATGTTTTCAGGTTACCTTTGAGGCCAAAGAGTATTGTAGAATCATTTTTAACCATAATAGGTATTTCTGAAAGTGCCCTGCATCACTTAATAAAGCAGCTAACTTTGAGTTCTTACTAAACTGATTGATGTTGTTTTGCACAAAGGACTTTAAGTAGTCAATTTATCTTTAAGTGGAAAAAAAGATTTTTAAAAATTAGTTAAAAGGAAATAATCAAACAGACAGGCCTATTTCTTATGGTCTTTCATATATTGTTTTTACATTGCTGGATTAAAATGGTATCTGATTTTTTCTGTCCCACGGCACCATCCTTGTAATGTCTATGAAAATTGTAAAGTATCCTTTGTCAGAATTTCTTTAGTAATCTATCTTGGCATAGCTGAGTTTCTAGGAAGATTTAAGGTTGCAATTGGCCAATTATTTAGTCTTAACAGTTTTCATTAGCAACTTTTGAGTGTTCAGATGGACGCTACCCCCCAAAATGTGTGGGCTGGAAGCATGTCCCATTTTTTTTTCCACACTGTAATTTTTTTTGTAGTAAGAAATACTCTCAGAAATTTTGTCTTGTGTATAGTGTTACGTCGAATAGAGCTACTGCATTAACCTAGTTTTATACTTTGCTTAACCTCCTAGTCTTTCTCAATTTTTCTAATTATTTTCCTTGCTTCTTGTTATTTGCCCAAATAAATGATCTCTTCTGATGACACAGTAATTCCCCTAGAACTTCTGGTTTGGTTTGCTTTTGGGTTCCTTTTTCCCTTTTTGTCAACTATAGCAATGTCCATGGATATGGTCTATTCTCAAATTTAGAGCTGCATTGTGTTTGGATAGCACCTATTCACAAGTTAATTATAAATTGCAGGCATTATGTTTTCTGGCTAACAATCAGACTCCAATAAGAATTCTGGAATTAAAGACAGGCAAATATAGGTTTGGAGAGGAGGTGTATGGCATTGACAATTCTTATTTAAGATACAAATTAGAAGTTAGGCTTCAGGGGAGTGAATCAAACTGTTTTATGGGTTTGTTTGAGATTTTTTTTAGACAGACTAAACTTTTTAGACCTTGAAACACTATTGTATTCTAATTGGTGGTTCCCTGGCAACAGTCAATATCCAAAATCCCTTAACACTGTTAAAACAATACATCTGCAATCAAAGTAGTGTGCTCTTCTTCCAGTGCAGGTAGTGTGTTGTAGGCACTTACTGTCTCAATTTTGCTGCTTCCCTCATCGTGTGATATTAACCTGATTTTACAAGATTATCTCTCCTGAATATGATAAAATCCCCATGAATGGAGATATAAAATTGGATTTTTCCAGTGCAGCTGATTGTAGTTATCATCTTCTCTACATTTTCAGCCTCACCATTGCACAAGCCTTTGGAGTACAGCCCTGGCATGCCTTAGAAGAGGGCTGGTGAGTCTGCACTGCTTACAGAAATGACACAGCTCTATCCAAAGCAATACAGCATCAGAAAAATTCATTGGTAAGAAGCTAAAGAGAGGAAGCACACTTTCATTTGGTCTGGTTTCCTATACTTATGTGGGTTAAAGGCTTTGTATTTTCAAAGTGCACTTAAGACTATTTTGGTGCTATTTGAGAATATATTGGTCTGTACCACAGATTGCAGCATAGGACTTACAGAGAGATATCACACAAAACATAAAAATGTGTTACCTCCGATATGAGGAACAATCTTGTCATGACAGCAAAAATTAAATGTAGGCTAAAGAACCATTTCAGGTGACAGAATGAGGTATTAAATTATGGGAGATGCACAGGAAAATACTGTCAGTCATCTGGTTGGTGAAAGCACAGCTAGAACAGAATGCAGCACGGTCGTCATAGCATGGCCAAGAAACAATGTGAGGAGGTGGTTCACAGCAACTCAGCTGGGTAACACAGCAGTCATACTGCTGGCAGAAATCACCTGTGTTTGTGCTTGAAACAAGGTCAGGTCAGCAAAAGCTTGAAGATGACAAGCAGTGACCCTAGTACTTGATATCTTTAACTTTCACAGTGCACAAACTGGTTATGAAAATGATATGGTCCTCTAAGTCTTTGGTCCTTTTAAAAACTCTAACTAGCAACATCAGCTCTGATGCTGTCAACACAAGCAGTTATAGGAAAAAAAAAGAGTCTTTATGAGGAGAATCACAGTAAATACATGCTCAAATCAACAAAAGATTTAGTCTTGTTATTATATTCATGTTTTATTGACTTGGTCTTATTTAATGGAGGTATTGAGCTCTCTTATACAAGGACAATTCTCTTTGGTGAAGGCTGCAAGTTGAAACTTTATTTCAGGAAAATTCCTAATTACACTCTTAAGTTCATTTTTTCTCATGACTCCATGTAATCTGCAAAACCAAGTGGATTTCTTAATACTGAATTTATTAAAAAATATCCAAAAATTTTTGGGGATATCTAAAAATTATTTTTACAGATATGGCAAAAAATGAAACTTATCTTTCCCAGAAAATAAATTCTGCATTAAAAGTTATTGCAAAAAGAAAACCAAACAAAACAACCATGGACTCCTATAAGAACCCCATCTCCTATAACTAAAACACCTCCATAAAGATAATTAATGTATTAGCAACAAATATTTTAATAACTGCATTTATATTCTTTGACTAAAAATTAAGTCACAGTTTATGCCTAAATCACCTTGGAAGTTGTTCTATAATATCACTCAAAGATAAGCTTCTGCTTGCACATATTAGTACGCTAAAAAGACTTAAAAATTTTGGGATATATTTTCAGTGCTATATTTTTGCCCTTACTATTTCTATTTCTATCCTTATTCTGACTGTAAGGGCTTATCCATAAGAATCTCTGCTTAGAAGTAAAGTATAATCTTAGTAATAAGTCAGGAAGAGTGAAATAGGAGAAGAAAAACTGTGAAATTACAATCTCTATTTTTTTCTGTGTGACACATTGAAAAGGAACCTACTGAATGTATCTGGTGAACTGGTACTTAAGGTTCTCATTCTTCTCAACGATCATCAACCTGTAAATGGACCATTTCTTTTTATTGTTTTATATGTTTGGGGTCTTAAGAAGTATGTTGTCATGTTGATGAATATAGGATCATCCAGTATGTGTATACCCCAAAACAACTCTGCAGAAACATAAAAACTTGTACTGAATGGGAGGTTTGCCCAGAGAAGCACTTTATTTTGTATCTCTGAATAGAATTTGCTCCTGGGATTCATGTATTTTACATGAATAGGTAGTTTCAGGAATGATACATGAAATAAGTCTATTCATTTTTTAGCATGTGTTCCTTTTCTCTTTCAGCTACACCAAAAAAGCAATTTGATGATGTTTTAAACATTATTTGCTGTGTTTTAAACATTATTTGGTCTTCAGAGCCTGAGAAGAAACTGGAAATGATGAGATTCTTGAGAAAAGCTTTGTGACATAGTTCAGTTTTGTTTTCATGTAGTGGCATATTTCCCTGTTCTCCGTGGACAACAGATATGCAGAACTGCCAGCAGAAGTATTTTTTTTTTTTTTAATAGAGGTATATCTGAATTATCCATGTGAAGCACCTCAGAACAAAAGGGCAAATAAACAGTAATTATAGGATACCCTAGGAGTTGAAATAGAAGAATATTTAGGTTGGAATATTTAGGTTATCCATACGTCAGAGAAAACTGGGCAGGGATACTGTGAGAACATAGACGGCACCGCAAATCAAATTAAATAACACATACTATATTTCTTTGTCCTTGAAATCCTTAAATATTGTCTCATAAAAACATTGCCTTTATATACTACAAACGAGGTCTGACTTTTAGCTCATACTTTTTTAAACATTATGCACTGTTTGCCTGGATAACATCATATGTTCTACACACACAGAGGCAATATTTTTTGAAGCTGGTGGATGAGACTTAGTTGTATTTCATAATTGCTAAAAAATGTAGGTATGAAAACTGAGAATTACTTGCATTTTCCAAAGTTTTAAATCAAAAAGTGAAAGAGATCCATGATATACCCCTCTGCTTTCTCTGCCAACCCAGCTTTCATCCTTTCCCTTCAAGGTGTCTCAGGGTCTATTTACTTCAAGAACTAGCTCAAAACCCTTACAGGGGTACCTGGTGACTCTGTTGCTGTGCCTAAAGGTAACTAGTATAAATTCCATCTGTCATTGAATCTACAGACCTGGAAACTTAGGAGTGTTTTTTATTAGCTAGTGGAAATGTCACCTCCCTTTTGAAGAACAATTGTGTCAAATTAGCAACCTAAAATTAGAAAATTTCCTTCCAGTTTTGCTAGAGTAGATAAACTTTTTTTTTCTCCATTATGCAGCCTTTAATGCATTCGCATTTACAATTCTAGCAGATTAATGAGCATTAAATATCTCTTTTAAATTCCAGGGAGGGGAAATACATAGCTATGGAAGTTGGCAGCTTGCTCTACTTATATTAGCTCACACTTATACTGCAGTAGACACAGTGGATTACTTTTGCAGCCCACTTTTTGCTGTTCACTTTTGTGCTGGTTCCACAGCCTTTCTTTCAGTCAGCCCTGAACAGTAACATGGTGAATGCTATGCCTAGACAAGTTATGCATGAATGCCTCATCAAGTAGTGGGTGCTTCCACACTGTGCTGATGAACCAGGGACAAATTTTTGATTTGTGGCTGAACAATGCCTGGAAGAACAGCCTTTGTGCCTCTACTTTTGTCATATGAAGAGATGACAACATAGTTCATGAGTTCATTGTGATTGAGAAGAATAGCAGTACATGATCTTCAAAATCCTCCAAGAGAAGCCGTGTAGCATACCTCTCAAAAAAGTTTCATGCTGTAAGATATTTGTCACCTGCCACCCTAGGTGATCTGTGGCTTGCAGATGCAATTTATTCAGCTGGGTTCCTCTGCCTAAAAATTCCATCTACCACTGCTCCCCTGGCTGCCCCCTTCTGCTCCCCTACCCTAAGTCCTAAAGGGGTTAAGAAATAACGAGAAGTAGGTGAATTGCTTCTGGTCGCTGCTTATGCTTAGGGTAATTTTAGCTCATGTCTTGTCATGCTGGACTTACTGATCATGCATTATACAGCAGAGGTGCACAGCTAAATGCTTTTCCAGTCCCCAGGAAATTTATACTTGGCTGTCAGACATCACCATCACAGAAATCCATCTATGCCCTTGATTCTCTTGAGTGTGTCCAAAAAAATGGCAGCTAAGAACAGGTTGCTTGATTTTCTTCTCTGTGCAACTACCTGACAAACTGCACTCTTATTATGAGGAGCAAATAATCAGGAGACATCAGTGTACACATACAATAAACCCCATGCTTTAAGGGATCCTTTAGTACCCATGCAGAACAATCTTCCTGTTTGGACAAAACAGGTATTGATGAGGAAGAGGAAGGTTGGAGTCTTTGTGCTTCCTGCTAATGAAAAGACCCATGTGAAGTACCTAATGAGAAGAGTTGAGCAATGCTGATACGCTGTACCACAAATAGCATTTCTGCAGGGAGTTAAAAAAGATGAAGCAAACAATTAAAACAAATACCAGATGATAAATGTATGTTTCACTTGTTGAAACTAAGACCACAATGATCTTGAAGGTAAGGACAGGATTCAGCTGTGACCACAATGATCTTGAAGGTAAGGACAGGATTCAGCTGTCTCCTTCTGGTAGCTGTGCTGGTTTTGGCTGGGATAGAGTAAATTTTCTTCACAGTGGTGAGTACTGGGCTCTGTTTTGGATTTTCACTGAACAGAGGGTTGATAGTATAGAGATGTTTTTGTTATTGCTGAGCAGGGCTTGCACAGACCCAAGGCCTTGGGTCTCCCACTTTTCATACTCCACACTGGTGAGGGGACTGGGGGTGCATGGGAGTATGGAGGGAGACAGAGCCAGGACAGGCGACCCAAACTGACCCAAGGGATATTCCAGATCATATGGCATCATGCTCAGTTGATAAAGTGGGGGGAAGAAGGAGCAAGAGGGGACATTTGCAGTGACGGCATTTGTTTTGTCAAGTTACTGTCGTGCAGGATGGGGCCCTGCTCTTCTGTGGATGTTTGAACACCTGCCTGCCCATGGGAAGCACTAAATTAATTCATTGTTTTGCTTTGCTTGTGTGCATGGGTTTTGCTTTTCCTACTAAACTCTTTTTATTTCAACCCACGGGTTTTCTAGCTTTTATTACTCTTCTGATTCTCTCTGATCCCACTGGTGGGGGAGTGAGTGAGCAGCTGCATGGGGCTTGGCGTCTGGCTGGGTTTTAACCATGACAGTAATGAACGATCAAAACATTCTAGAGTTTCCCAGCTTTAAAAGTTTACTATACCATGAAACATTAATGATACAGATATTAGAAAAATCATTAAAATTTCTTCTTTTATGCCTGTTAATGACATTAATAATAAAACTAAAAGATCACTTGACAATACATTGAAAATGGTCAAAATCACAACTGGTATGTGTCAGATGAATGGAAAAATACTCTGATCTTTTTCTGATTTTCACTGTATCTTTCTCATTTCTCTTCACCACACTTTATAAAATATAATACAACATATCTATTCTAAGATTCTGTTCTAACACAGGGAAAATATTTTATCTATTTTAATATAAGAATTGTGTTTTACTATGTTAACATAAGAATGGTTTGCATTTTCTTACGCCTACACTTGCAAAAATTCACTTGCATTTTTAACTGCTGCTGTTAAAAGAGGACTGCAAATCACTGCATCATCATCATGCTTTTAGCTCGTGAATGATGCATGAAAATTGAAAATTTAAGGTATGTTGTGTCCCATGTAGTTACTCATCTATCTCCACAATCTCATTTTAAAATATTTATATTGTAGAGTAAGGAAAACAAATTATGTGCATCCCACACATAAAGAGCAGAAGAGAACCTCAGTATTTTTATATTTAAGATTTCTCTAGTTGGTCAATTTGCTCTAACAATGATCCTGGACAGCATGGAAATACAGCTCTGCAGGGAAAGAAAAAAGCCAGATGAGGTCAGGAAAGCTATTTTCTGGTGAGTCTCATCTTTATTTCATCTTTTATCCATCCTCTATAGTAAAGCTGATGCATCATGTTCCAGTCCTTTTCTAAAATGGCATTAAAAAGCTTTTATATGAGTTTGAAACTGTAAGCATTTATTTTTATATAACTGATATGTTACTAAAAAATGTTCTGTTCAGTTTGCTCATTACACTTTTTATGCCATGGAAACAACACAAATGCATATGGATTTCATACCACAGTAATTGTGCTCAGAACTTGTGTAGTTTAAAGTCTGTGACATGGAATCAAATTTTTGTGCTCCGACTTCCTGATTTAATGTGATTCTATTT
This sequence comes from Trochalopteron elliotii, assembly GCA_024734555.1. Classification (NCBI taxonomy): domain Eukaryota; kingdom Metazoa; phylum Chordata; class Aves; order Passeriformes; family Leiothrichidae; genus Trochalopteron; species Trochalopteron elliotii. Next base: position 263,663 of record JANPWX010019719.1, on the reverse strand, counting down.
GCAGCATTAGCAATATCACAATATCTAAATCATTAATAATGATTGTATGATTAATGGCAATAGATTTTTCTTTAGAATTGGTTTTAAAACTATGTAGGTAATTACAAGGTTACCAACTACACTCAGGAACAAAGGGGAAAAAACTCAGAATGGTAAACAAGCTTATAAAATGCAACTTTGTGAAATTCTTACCTGGCTCTGGAGATTTCTTTCTGCTTTCTTTAATGTCCTCCTGAGCAAGACCAAGCAGTATGCCTGAAGCAAGCTGAAACTGCTGAAGTATGGTACCTCTTCAGGAGAAAAGGACCTGATCTCATATTCTTGCATTCTTATATTTTTCAGTGTCAGACTGGTCAAGACACAGTCTTCCAGGTTAGACTATATCCATGACATACACTTCTATGGTAACAGAAATCAACGTGCTGGAGAAAAGAAGTTCCAATATAACTTTGTCTGATTACTATCCCTAAAAAAGATGGTCTTTTCAGCTTTGGAAAAGCAACTTGCAGTGGAATTTCTTTCTTTGATTTATACCCTTCCTTCTCTCCATGTTGTATCTGTTTGAAAAAGCCAGAAAATGTTGTAGGTATCTTCCTTCAACTTCATACATTGTCCAGCATTAGGAAGCAGTCTGAATCTTAACAGGTTTAGCCTACAACTATGTAAGATGCCTCACTGCTGGATGGTTTTATCAGGTCTTTAATAAACTTAGGTAAACTTTTGACTATTTGGACTTAAGCATTCCCTGTGTTTGATGGAAAATTTTGCAAAGACAATTTTAAGAGAAACACTTTTCTAATTCGTTTTAAAAAGGTGAAAAAACCCCACAACTCATCCCAAACCCACTGCTGTTCGCTTATATCTTGCCTGTCTTTCAGTGAAAAAATGAAACATTGTAAAGGGAAGCAACCTCTTGATGAACCATCTCGCTGACTATAATTAAGCAAGTTGGGTAAATTATAAGCATGTGAAAGATCAATCTTCACCTATCATCAGAACCAACTTAAAGAACTTGGCAATCAAATTATCCAAATGAGCCACTTACACTCGATACTTGGGGTTGCACTCTTCCAGGGTATCAGTATAAAGGGCAGAAAAGAGGCCTCACAAGAGAATCGAATGTCTCTTATCCAGGCGGCATGAGTGACAGTAGAAAAATGAAAGATAGACCTGATAGGGGTGAGACAATGGTGGAAAAAAAAGTGGAATTAGAACTGAAAGTTGGTAGGAAAGAAGGAAGATGGTGTCATGAGTAATTCTGGCAGAGAGATCTGGATGTAAGATGTACACAGAGGAGAGGAATGTAATAAGAAATGGGAACCAGGTAACTAAGAAAAGGACATATTGAAAAAAAAAATGAGAAAGAGAGTATTGATGAACATATATGTCTATTACTTTCTCATGCAGTTGGGATTTACTCAAGATTCATAAGTCCTGGCCTTCTTTTTAAAAAGGAAACCTTCCTGAAACCTCTGTCTTATTTGTCTGAGGATTTTGCTGTACTTGTGCAGATCTTAAATAGCCAGCCATAATAGATGCTAAAGGGAACATCACATTATCATCACTAAACACCAGCTGAGAAAGATCTGTGATGAAGATCTCCAAAATTCCAGCCTTGGCAATGTGATGTCACTTCTCATGCTCTTTTAAATTTCTAAAAAATATTAATATCCCTCTGTCCTGGGGTGACTTTATGATGCTTGTATCCCCAGTTGTCTGTTCTGTTTATGCTGGATGTTAAGTTCTGCACCTTTATGACTGGTTCTGAGAGCGAAGGTGGGAAGAAGCAGTGTGCAGTTTGTTTTCAGAAACTGCACTTGCTCCCCTGTGTCCTTCTCATGGACTGTGTTGTCTGCAGCACAGATAGCAGGCGAGAGTTCTCATTTGCTTTTTGTTAGTGTTTTTTTGCTAGCTGAGGCAGAAAAGTTTCCCAGACTGTGGCTTTTCTTTTTCTTGGAACTGATCAGCCTGCTCTGGACTGAAAACCCAGAAAATCACCAGAGCTCACACCTGTGACCCACCAGGGCCCAGAACGTGGCATTTTCCAGCACAAGAGGGACTGATAAGAGACTGAGTGAGCCGAGCTACACCCCATGACAAGGACTTTCTGTATTTGCCACCTCTAAAGAACAGTAGGAGCTTTTATCGTTTAATATTATTCATTTTTTTAATGCTTGTGAACATTTTGCTTGTAAAACAGTTTTTCCCACTTTTCTCCAAGGAAATCTTTCCCCACACCAGTTGGGGGAGGAGCCACTTGTATTTGCTTTCTAGAGGGACCCCATTCAGAGGTTTCCTCCCAAATTTGCTCCAAACCAGTACACCCTCTAACGTCCATGCCATGTTTACCTTAAAACTGCATTTCAGAACTAATGTTTCACCCTCAATTAATATATATTTTTAATGTGTTGTATCTTGTAACAAAACAGTCTTTAAATGTTCAAAGACAAGAGTAACAGAAAAACGCATAAAAAGGAGGGATAATAGCTAGGAGGTAGGAAAAAACAAAAAAAGAAAAATCAAACCAAACATTTCAAAATAAAACATTATACATATGACTCTTTGCAATTCCTAGAGCTACTGCTCAGTGCAAATACTAAATCTAGAAAAAAAATTACGATAGTGTGTAATCAGGAGTGAGCCCTACAGGAAAAAACAAAGCTAATTAGAATGTATGCAGGACTGACTGAGAAACAAAAGCTTTATATGATTGTGTTTTTCCCTAAAGTGTTAATCATATTTATTTTATACTGTCTCCTCTGACTGCTGAAATGTGAAGTTCATTCTCCCATGGGAAGTTATACTTTTAATGTCAAATGTAATTATGTATAAAGAAAAGAAGTCAAGTCTATTCAGAGAACTAGGGCAGGCAGACTGCTACTTCTCTAAAAGAAAATAATGGATACTTTGCTCAGCTGTGGAATACTATCTGTATATGAGACTCTGAAGATATATTTTCTATGTCTTTAGTTACTGGTTTTTTAGTTACTAGAAGACAAGCAACAGTTATGTGCAAAACTGGTCATTTAGTTTCATGAATGAAATCTACCTAAACAGTAATCCATGCTATAGCAAGATCTGATTCAAATAATATTCAGGGAAAACCATCCTGACATAGTTAAGAACAATGTATTTAAAATATATATGCTTTATATAACAATTATTAATTATAATCTAACCCCTGTTGTCTTTAAGGCTAAAACCTGGTGTTTTTCTACCAATGTCTAACTCAATGTCATAAAAATACCTAACACACACTTTTTATCAATAGTACAGAATTTGGTGGGGTTATTTTAATGTACATGGTTATTTACTCAAGAAGCGAGCAAAGGAGAATTGAAATGTATTATGATTTAATAAAAGTCAGGTTTAAGAAGTATGCCTAGTTGCATATGCATCCAAAAGACCAGTTTGGGAGACTAGCTTCAGATAAATAATACAACACTTGTAGAGACTTCCATGAAAGATTTACTTTAAGGAAACCACTAAGGAAATTAAATACTTTAAACTATGTTTAAGTACCATAAAGAATCTGACAGACTTAAAGAAAAGAAAAAAAAACAAACCAAAACAAACCCAAACCAAAAAACCAACAACCAAAGAAAAACCTGCAGCCCAAATTTTTGAAAACACTTGTGTAAGATTGTCCTTAACTAATTGTCCCCTTCATGGGCTAGGGAGTGTCTTCTTTATCATGAAACTCCTTGATCTTGTTAATTTAAGTCACATTCTTTCTGATGTTTACACAGAGTTTTGGGGTATGTAATATTTATATATGGACTCAATTCCCACATGCTCAGCAGTTTTCTGCAGCAGTTGAAGCATTGTCAAGCTTTTACTTCTGCAAATGTTGGCTTTACTTTGTTTTGAGGGCATGGTACTGTGAAATCTAAGTTTTCTGGGGCATTAAATTGATGTGCTATTTCATAATGCACATCCCTCTAACACATAATTTTGTTGTCCAAATCAAGTGGTGGAAATGGTCATGCTACTATAAAGTAGTAAGCTGAAATTATGCTAGATGATTGTACATGTGACAGGCTCCATTGATAGTGAAAGAAAATAAAATTTCAAAGGTTTGATTGAACTGAGAAGATTGAACCGACCCATATTTAACAATCCCTGAAGATACCAATTAAGAGTGCAGAGAAAGTTCAAGCTCTTTAGACTAAGAGGTTTGCCTTTAGGACAGCTAACAAAGAAGAGAAGAAAATGTTCAACTGCAATGTAGCAGTTAATTCTTCAGAGACTTGAATATTCTCTACTTTAGATTTCAGTTTAGATCACTCACCTTAATTGAGATAGTAAGAGAGCCATAAAAAATGCCTTGAAAACTAAAGACTTCAGCATACTCTCTCTATGTTCACCAGTATTTGAAAGGCAGACTCACTATTTCAAAGCAGAAACATAATTCACTGCACCAACAAAATACAAAATGCAATTAAGGAGGAGGGGAAATAATTTTAACTGAACCTAACATTCAAAATGAATGTTAATCCATGCAACTAAGATGTAGAACAAAACAGAACACAAAATCTTAGAGCTGGAAATTCCACAGGTCTGTGTTTTCTTGAACATTATTGTAGCCACAGTTCTGCATTAACTTTGCCTCAGCATCCTCCTCCTTTTAAGAACTGTTATTTCCACTCTATATATTTCAGTTAAATTTATAAGTACGGTAATAAGTGATTCTGGATAATGTAAAAATCAGCCAAATAACTCTCACAGAGAAAATAAATAGCTTGTAATAGTTTATTTTCTTGATTAATCTCTATTGTTACAGAGATTAGGTATCTTTAATTTTTATATATTTATCCTGCCTATTTCATAATGTGGAATGTCTGCTGTTATTCAATCTCCTGTAGAAAGCCAACACACAGATAACTGAATTCAATTCACAATTCTGCTTCTTAGCAGAGTCACAGCTATAACTGCTGAACGACTGACTGCCATTCACATTAGATATGATTCTGGGTTAAGGAACTTAAATGTATTTCTGATTAGCCAGACAACCAGTATTAATCTACTGAGTATGGAGGATAAAGTAGCAGTAAAAATACAAAAGTGAGCAAATTTCAAGTGCCCACTACCTTACCTCACAATTCAGGAAAGGAAAACTCATAGCACATAACACATTCTGGGAGGTGTGCCCAGCCTGGGCTGTTGTGTGTGATCCATGCCACCTGTATGTCATTGATAAAGATGCTTAGTTCTAAAGCTCTCAAGACATTGCCTCACACAACAGGATTGCTCATAGCACATATGTGCTTATCTGTTGCATGCCCCCTATCTTCCCAACATATCTGGGTTCTGCATTAAAGTGAAGCAGCGTCTCTTTCATATTTTATAAGACACTGTGGAATACTGCAGGAATTTAATCACTCTTGTTATCTGGTAAAAGTGGTCTGCCAGAGAGCATGGTTCTAGAATTTGTCAGGCAGCATTGCTGTGTAAAGACCACATTGCTGGGTATGGCTGGCAATCTCAACTACCACTATATGGCCTGGCTCATGAATTTGAGCAGGGAGCATGACACCCTGGCTCATAAATCCTCGACTAGTGCCAGGTGTCCTTCAGCAACTGGCACAGCAGCTGTAGAGAAGGGATTGACTGTGCTTCTGGTTGCTGATAGTCCTTGCCACATGAACTGTATTTTTCCCTTCCAAGTTGTTATTATCCTACTAAATACTGTGTATTATCTCAAAAGGAGAAAACTAGACTTTCCTGCATATTAGACAGATCATCTCCATAAATCTCTGCATTTACTTCTTCAAAGACTATGTGTTTTGTGTGGGAAGAAGCAGGCAGTGGGTATAATGAAAAAGGCCAAGGGCAAGCAAAAAAGCACTTACAGTGAGCTCTAGGACACAGTGCTTGGATACTCTTTGCATTTGTGTCAGGCAACAGAGATGAGTCTAAAAAACACTGTTTATTGTATTGCATCAGAACAAGAACCTGGCATCTCAAAAATTCACAAATTATTTCATTGAGTTATTCAATTTTGCTGTCTTTCTCCACCTTTTTAACCTGTTCAAGATAGTCCACATTTCGTCTGAGTATTGTTCCCTGACTCTGTCATCTGGGGTTTAGATACAAGGGAAGGTAACATATCACTTCAATAGTTTTGTTCTTTGTATGTTTTTAATTTCATAGTAAATTACTATTTGTTGCTTATTGATGCAGTGCATGGGAACTGTACTACAAGAAAAAGCCATTTTACTTTGTTAATCTGTTGACTAAAAATTGCCTTCCTGATTATTGTTGCACTGTTCTTTTATAGAACTACTGCATCTGTCTGTACATACTTCCTTAAGCTTGTGTTGCCCAGGAAGAAAAATGGGCCGCATTTCACTGTTCTGAATAGTAAGCAAGGATGTGATGAAGAAGAAATTGCCTCAGTAGGAGAAAAGTACTGGAAAGCAAGCAATGGTTTCTTTTTAGTAAGCTTTGCTGACAGGCAAAGGGAAAAGAAAAATTTTGCTGGTTTTAGAAGAGGAGAAAGTCACCACTGACATGTTGTCCACTCAGTATCATTCTCTCCAGGTCTTTTAATTAAGAAATAAACGGAGAAACAAAGAAACAAGAAAATTCATCAACGCTGTGACCTTCTGCCAAAGATATAGGCCAGGCATAATCCCTTAGGTGGTGGTGCATCTTCTACCTCCTCCTCTGTCTTGCTCTAGGATCTCAGAAGCTCCTTATAAGCCTTGACCAAACCAGCTGAGTGATGAAGCACCCCTTTATAATAACAACTGGGTAGTGAAGAATCCTTGATCACAGCAAGAACTCTTGCATGGTAAAGGTGGGAATAATTCCGACTTCAAAAAAACCCCATCAGTTGCCTAACCAAGGTTGGGAGAAAACAACAAAAAGCTGTATTTTTTTACCCTTGGCAAATCATTTACCTGAATTGTAGCCCAAGTGGAATAATACCATAGCTATTGGATTTTTTGCAAAAAAAAATCTAGTGGTTACCAACTTGGCTTATGACCACGATGGAATCCTAGTGGTGACTAGAGCCAGACACCTCCTAAGAGGGATCCTAAGTGAGATCCTTTAAGCTCTGCTGGACTTCAGCAGGCTTTACTAGTACATCTCTCTGAGTGGGATGTCCTTCGGAGCTCACCAACGCAGAAGTTTTTAATAACTAAGAGACTTTCTTTCACTTTCTTTCACTGATGGTGAGTCCTAGATGGCTACCCACTCCCATGCACATATATATTTCTTGACGTGTAACCAATGCCTGTTGAGAAAAACTATGGGATTTTATATATTTCACAGAATCTGAGGGGAATTTTTGATGGCTATCTTTACATACATAGATATAAATATATACATCTTTTTGCCTCTGTGTGTGCATGTGAATGAATTATGGTATGAATGTTGCTATTGTGAATCTATAATAAAGTCAGTGTTATAACTGCAGCAAATCCTGGCTGATCCTGAGCTTCAGTGGAGTGGAGTGGTCTGGAAATGGGCAGCACACTGCAACAAGGACAATCTAGCTTTTGGGGGTTTGTCTGTCATTGTTTTTTTGGTTGTCCCAGGCTTGGTGTTGGGAAAAGTTAGCTGTGGAAGCAACCACCATGGTGGTTTTGTCCTGGGAAGCCATGTAGTGCTGAGTGCAGGAGTGGCCACCATCATGTCATTGTCCTGAGGTCCATGTGCTGTCACCCATGGGAGGTGTGAGCCAACTTGTCTCTGCCTTGGTGGCCACATGGAACTAAGTCAAGATGGTGACCATCTTTAGTGTGTAAAGCACTTTCTATTTTTCTACACTTTTGTTGTTAATATTGCTGCTGTTACTGTGTGTTTCTTGTTCCATTGCTTCTTGCTTTCAGTGAATTGTTGTCTCAATCCATAGTCTCTTTCTTTGTCCTTCTCTTACCGGAGGGGTTTGGGGGAATGGGATTACTTCTTGGAGGTGTAATTTTCTGCTGCTATTAAACCACCACTACTGTGTTGTAAGCAACTGAGTGAACTTTCTGATCAAACTCTGTTAAAGTTGCATTTTCACAATTTAATATTAAAACCTGCTTTGTGTCAACACTATTGATATTGATTTTTTTAAGTGGCCTAACCACGCTTTCATGACAGTTTTCCAGTTTCTTCCATGAAAGTAGAAGTATCAGTATGGATGCAAACTACAGATATGTCACTGTTAACGAGTATTTCTGAAATCCTATGTGACCTGGCTCTTCCAGAGCTGCCTAGTCTAGGTCCACCATTTCATTCCTTCTGTTGAACAAGAAGCACTAATGACCTCATGGGGTACCCAAATTCTTTTTGAATGTGTCAGTGTCACTGATGAAGCTAAAGATCTAATACAAATCTTGGAAATGGGATTTCCTTAGTTTTAGAACAGTTTTGTTATCCTTTTATGTTCTTTGAAATGACCTGCAGGGTTCCAATGATTTCAGAACATCACATGGGTGCATCCTCTAGTGCATCTGGAAAGCTATGGCCTGATCGCTATCACTGAGGCCTGGTGGGATGAATCACATTATTGGAGCACTTCAATCAATGACTAAAACTGTTCAGGACAGACAGCTGGGAGAGGCTGGCCTCTCTGTCAATAATGGACAAAGATAGAAAGGTGAGACGGTTGCCCTCTATGACTGAAAATATTATTGGATGGTTGGATGATTTCCATTTCTGTATGAAAAAAACCCACTACCACTGAAAAACAGCCCAGCAGAGATCTAGAGTGCATGGGTGAAATTTAGAGGCCAAACCAACAAAGGCTGTCATACAGCAGACATTTGCTGACAGATACCAATCCGTCAGTCTTACCCCAGGCCTAGTAAAGTCATGGAACAGGTCCTCCTGTAATCTATCTCAAGGCATATAAAAACATGAAAATGGCTTCCCCAAAGGCAAACAGTGCCTGATTAGTTGATGACCCTCCATAGTGGTGTGTCTGCTCTGGAAAAGGATGAGAAAAGGATCTGATGGAATTTACTCTGACTTCATAAGGCCTGTGATAGGGCTCTCCCCAACATTTTTGCTGCTAAATTGAAAATATATTGGTTTATTGGAGATGGGTGCACTCTTGGATGAGAAAGGGATTACCTGAATACTTGCATATGAAGAGCTGCAGTTAATAGCTCAATGTTCCAATGGAGATCAGTAACAAATGAAATTTGTCAGGAGTCTCTACTGGGGCCACTACTGTTCAACATCTTTATTAATGAAATGCACAGTGGAATGTAGTGCATCCTCAGCAAGTTTGCAGATGGCACAGTATTGGATCCAGCTAAAATGAAGTAAATTTTCCCCATAGCAGCCCCTGAAGCACTGTGCTTTGTAATGGTATCTACAAAGGTGTTGATAAAACACCAGTGTTTTGGCTCTGGCTGGACAGCATTGCACAGCATCACCAATGTCTCTCCAACATTCTCCCATTCCTACACTCCAGTAGGCCGGATCTTTGGCAGTGACATAGCCAGTACAACTGGTGACCGAAGTGACTGAAGTGATACTTCATACTACCTTAAGTTTGCTCAGCAATAAAACATAAGATAAAAACGATGTGGTAGAGGTGGTGGGTGGGAGCGCATGTGAGGTTACCTACACCTACAGGGTGAGGGGATGGATTTGCTATTTACATTGTTTGCTTCCAGAACAACCAATAAGTGTGCTGAAGCCCTGCTTCTCAGGAAGTGATTAGTCATTGCTTATGGGAAGTAGAAAATAAAATCTTTCGTTTCCTTTGAATCCTCATGCATGACCTTTGCTTTTCCTTATTAAAATTTTATTTATCTTGACCCAGAAGGAGTTTTTGCATATTATTTTCTCTATCCCTTTCTGTCTAAGACAGGAGTAGTAGAGTGATTTGGAAGGCATCCAGCCTACAGGTCATCTCACCACATCAGCAAGCTGAACAGTGCAATGGTATGCTAGAAGGAAGGGATGCCATCCAGAGAGATTTTGACAGACTGAAAAAATGCACCATTATACACTTTATGACTTTCAACAAAGTTAAGTTCAAAGTCCTGCACCCGGGCCAGGGCAATCAATAGTAGTATTACACTATTGATTGGGAGATGAATAGCCTTGAGGACATAAAATTGGGATATTAGCAGATAAAAAATTAGGTATGAACCAGCAATATGCATTTGCCAGAAATGCCAGTTGTTTTCTGGACTTTATCAAAAGCAGCATGGCCAGCAGGTTGTGGGAGGTGATTCTGCCCTCCTCCTCGGCTCTGGTGAGAGTTGACCTGGTGTACTGGATCCAGCCCTGGTGTTCCCAAAACAAGAAAGACACATATCTGTCCGAATGTACAGAAGAGGGCCACAAATATAATCAAAGGGCTAGAATAGGTCTTCAATGAAGAAAAACTGAAACAATAGAAGGTATTCATCTTGCAGACGAGAAGGCACTGGGAAGACCCTATTATGGTCTTTCAGTACTTAAAGGAGCATGTAAGAGGATTGGGAGAGTTATAATTAGCCTGAAGAAGCACTGGAACTTACAATTAGCCTGGAGGAAAGGAGGTTGAGGTGAACCTTTTCATTCCCTACAACAACCTGAAAGGAAGTTGTAGGAAGATGGGGGATGCTCACTTTTCGCAGATAGAAAAGATGACAGGAAATGGCCTCAAGTTGCAGTAGGGGACATTTACATTGGATACTAGGAAAAATTTCATCAAAAGGTTTATCAAGCAATGCACCAGGCTACCTAGGGAGGTGATGGAGTCACCATCTCTGGAAGTGTTTGAGAAATGGCTGGACATGGCACTTAGTGCCATGGTCTTGACAAGGCAGTGACTGGCCAAAGATTGGATCTTGGAGGTCTTTTCCAATCTTTCTGATTCTATGATTCTAAGAAGGATGGGGAAATACTTTTTACAAAGGCTTCTAGTGAGAGGAAAAGGCAACACCTTTAAACTGAAAAAATATGGCTTTAAATTAAATAAGGAAGAAATTTATTACAGTGAGGGTTGCAAGAGACTTGCCCAGAGAAGTTGTGGATAACCAATCACTGGAAGTGTTCAAGACAAGGTTGGATGGGGAACTGAGCAACCTAATGTAGTGGAAGATGTCCCTGTCCATGGCAGGGACCTCCAAACTAGGCGGCTGCAAACTAGGTCCTTTCCAATCCAAATGGCCTTATAATTTGAATCTTTATTATAGATTTTATAGTTTTATTTTTTACCATCCAGATTGGCTACTGGACGTATTGTCTATTGTCTCTATCTGCATAGTGTGTTATAATGCCTGTGTGAACAGAACAACATCATGTGAAGCAACAGAATCTTCTGATGATTCCATACCTGTCATTAAAACAAGTAGTTAAGGACACCAACAATTGCAATGGACCCAAAACCTTACTACATTAAATCCAAATCTACTGGTCAAAATTGTTCTTGTTTTCATAATATTGCTACAGGGGGAAAATGTATTGATGCTGTCTCATCAACCTTCCCATTGACAATCAATGCCAATGACATATATTGTAATAGGAAAGAATGTTAGACTTTTTTTTAACAATTATTTATCATCTACAGGGGTTTTTTTTCTTCCTTTTTGTTTTTTTGGTGTTTTTTTTTCCTCTTTAAATGCTGCTTAGATTTACCCGGCAAAATTGTCTTTTTCTTCTATTACCACCACACTGCACCAAAATATTTTAAAAGTAAACTGTTAAAAATAGAATTGTTACTCTGAAACAAATTTCTAAGCAACTGTACTCAACATGTACTATAATTTAGTGCCCATTATTTTTCTTAATTTTTTCACCTAGTTCTTTAATTACTTCTTCTATGCTATGATAAGTTTTATAAGCAATTATGAGTCTATGTCCATTCCATTTGCAAAACAATACTCTGTAAATGAAAAATAAGATTATTTTTTAGAAAGGCATATCTTGGAGGGTAATTTATATAAATCAGAATGAAAATATTTGTGCCTAAGAAATTGTTACTGGGTTAAAATTCAAGTTAACAGGTCATGTATTTGATAAGGAATACAAAAATAGTACATCTTTCATCATGCAAAAGAAAGGGTACTCTGAAAAATAAGTTTACTGAAGAAACAATGTCAATGCAAAATGTGTGAAATAAGTGTGTATGGGCATGCAGAGTGTCTGCATTTAATTGCTTGTGTAAGTTTGTGTTTAAGCATTGGAGAATTCCTTTTGCACTGAAATTTTGTTCTACAGCAGACCAAACAAGGAAGGCCAAATTATTCTAATTTCTAATGTCATGTGCACTGTCTGCCAGCTGCTATACTCGTTATTACGTACAGGCCACAGCATTATATGCTAGACTAGTTTGCTATTTCATTACTAATTCCTTTATGCATCCTTTAGAGCAGCAATTAAAAGGTGGGCCTTCAGCATGCAAGAGCCAACTATTTGAACCATAATCACAACATATTTTATCCTCTATGCTGGAGGCTGTGCAGTGATTTGGAAGTTAAGTCCTTGTGCAATCTCTTAAGATTGCCTCAGAGGCAGGGGAGACTAATTTGCAAGTATCTTTTTGCAAATAATTTTGGATACACAAAAAGAAAGATCAGGGTAATCTTCAATTTCTAATTCAATTGCTAATTATTTTTATATTTGAAATCTGGGAAAAAATAAGAAAGAGAGAAAATCATCTATCTTACCCTTTTTGTAAGTAAGTAAATATTAGTGTAGTATGGTCTAGTAATTGACATGTCTGACTTCTTTTATGTGGTTTTCCTTTATTAAATATGAGATTTTTGTTACGTGCAGAGCAGTCTATGAAGGTATCTTGTCAAAGTTGTCGGTTTATTCATAGCAAACGTATAGAAATTTTTAATAAGATGCTCTTCTAATCACTAGCCTCTTCCTTCCCTATAAAGATTTCAGCAAATATTTTTGTTCTAGCTAAGTATGCATGAGATGAAGGAACGGTTGTTTAAAACACAGAGAATTTATGAGTTTTCTAAGAAATTTTGTTTAAGATTTATTTAAAATCTCCACGGAAATACCAGAAAAAGAAGTTACGTCTCTTGATTATTTTAGTTAGAATGAATTTTTTATAAAAATGTGAAAAACCTCTCATCTATGCATGAAGATATACCGATTTGTATTTATTTTTACAAAATTTATTTACCAAAGCATTTAAGATAAATGCTCTAAAAACTAACTCAACTTTCTCTAGCATCACTCGTGTTCCTTAAGCCTCAATTTCTCTGTACAAGTAGTTAATTCATGCCCTGGCGAGCAAGAACTTAAATGAGTCAGAAACTTATATTTTATATAGTCTAAAAAGACCAAATGTATAATTTGGTCTAATATATTAATTCATAAAACAGCATCACCACCAACTCCACGAAACTAATAAGAAACACTGACATAGTTGTACAGTTCTTTGGTCATTAATGATGAATTCTATGGCTAAATAAAGTGTGTTAAGAGAATTCAAATAATTATTCATTAGCATTGCATCACAGAAATTCCTTCATGGTAATTTTATGCATATTAGTATTTTATGCACAATCAGAACTGAAGAAACCTTGCTTCAAATTAAATTCTACTTTGTGGAGTGTAAAATGGAAAATTATTCAGTTTGCTCAAACACTAGAATGAGTGCTAGCTTGGTGTTTCAGTGGCAAACAGCAACGCATCAAATGGTAAAAACATATAGCAAAAATTTGAACTAGGTCCCAGATCACTAACTGGCTTGACAGATCAAAGCTGCAACAAGATAGCTCTCATGAAAATGAAATGATTTAGAGAGTATTATCAGATGGCTGCAGGTTCCTGAAGAGGCATGAAGAAACAAAAATAATATTGTTGGCATTTACAGACCCTGCTTGCCATAAATTGTATTAATACACATACCTCTGCATCCACCTACAAAAACATTTACTGTGTGAAGAGCACACTGCTCTTTTTTACCCCTATCCATAACATAACCTCTCCTTTTCCCACATAATTTTAGGATCCCAATACCTTTCTCTTTACACAAAATGCCAACTATATTATTATATATTATGTACTACATAACCTATCATTAGCAAGCATTAAAATAAATTCTGACTTCCTTTCAAATCTCCTTACTTCATGGAAAAGGCAGTTTATCCCTCCCAAATAAGTCTTTAATGTACATGACCCTTCATAAAAGAATGCCTGACTAGCAACTATGGATCTTTAGAATAAACCACCAGCAATAAAGAATTTCGGAATAGAGAATATACAGCATTGAAAATGGATTTTAAGAGTTCATCAAATACATCAGGTTTTTTAATCCACAGAGTACATGCAGTTTTGTCTCCTGGTCTTAAGTCAAAACTGTCTTTTACACTGTTTAGAGTAGCAGTGCTCTTGTACTGTCTGATCACTTGTATCTCATGTCACAGTACAATTGATAGGAAGGCACTCTGGCCCTAGGTATCCAGGATTTTTATTCAGAGAATGCCCCTAACCTGTAACAACATAGCTGCAGAAGGACAAGACTGAAATTAATCTTTCCCAGATGTCTATAAAGATCACCAGCAGGTCAGGAACCTGCTCAGATTCTGGCCAGCAAATTCCTATTTCCAGCTCTCGAGTTGCCTGCCATTATGCCCGTATGATTCAGAATTGCAGAACACAACTAAAGACAACAACTTTCTGTCAGAAATGTTTTTGTATAGATGATCAGCATACGCTGAAAAAAATTGCAAAAGAAAATGAACTACTATTTCTAAATAATGCATGACAGGAAGTTACATTATATCGTAGTGAACAATATTTTGATTTTGCAGTTATTTTCTTGATCTTTATCTGCAAGAAAAAAATGTAAAAAAAAGAGTATGTATGATGTCTAAATCCTAAAGTGTTGCTGAAAATGTACCCTATAGGTCCAATTAACATCTTGTTCAAGCACTTTTTGCTATTGTAATTAAATGGTGTTTGGGGACCAAAACAGCTCATAACAGTGTGTCAGCATCAGTAAAATGGTGTATATTTTTATTCTGCTCTTGAATCTCCATAGCTTAGCCTCAGATCTATTCTAATAGTATTTACTAGGAGGAAAATAGAACCATTAACATCCCCATATTGTCATGTTGTAGTATGTCTGTAAATATCAAAATCAGGAGGCTAAACAAATGTACTGGAGGTAATAAATTTATGCCCTTGCTTTCCTTCCACATTGAAAAGGTAACTGGGATTAACATAACTATGGTGGAAGTATTTCCTACAAATCTCAGCATTAATATAATTGTTGATAGATGAAGAGAGGAAGGTGGTGTGTGTGTGGTTTGTTTTTGTTTTTTTTTGGTTTTTTTTTGTTTGTTTGTTTTTTGGTTTTTTTTAAATTTGTGCACTTGAGAGGGACCAATCTAATTTTTATTTACGCCTCAACATATGTTATGGTGAAGGATTCCTACGGGAGCTGTACTCCCGCTGGGAACCCTGCCCCCGAGGAGACTTCGCCTAGCAGCCGATCAGGGCAGAGAAAGCTGCCATGGTCCAACTGCAGACAACCCCCTCCCACATGCCTCTGAGGCAGATGGCCAGATGCGCGGGATATCGGGCTGTGGAGCAGCCTTGGCACAGGAAAACACTAACTGCGACCCAACGCGAGCGATTTTCTTTGGGCTCCTGTAGGGTCAGCTCGGCCCCACTCCTACGCCCGCCTTTTCCTCTCTGCGGTTCTCCTTCCCTGCCCGGTTTCGCTGTTCCCGCGAGGCGTTTCATAGCTGTGACGACCCAGTGCTACGCTGTTTCCCCTCACGGAGGGGGCACTGTCCGCGCCCAGCTGCCGCCGCCATGCTCCCCACGTTGCCCGGCAGCAGCTGCACCCAGCCCGCAGTCGCCGCAGCTGCCATGCCCCGACCCTGACGGGCCGCCCGCGGCTGCCCCACGGCTATGCCCGTAGCCCTCGCAGCCTGTTCTTCGGCAACAGCAGGGACACGCAGTCTGCTGCTATTTGGAAATCGCGCCCGGGAGCCACAGGAACCACGCAGACGCACCGCGGTTCGCTGCACGCAGCTCCGCCTGCTGAGCTGCCGCTGACAGAGCGCCGCGGCTCGTGGAGTAGCGCTGGCCTTGTCTTCTGTTTCTCTGTCTTTTTCTCTCTATGCTCTCTTTTCTAGCCCACTTAAGTAGGAACAGTTACCCTTCTTTATTAATAAATAGTTCTCATATACAATATTGTCGCATTTGCGCTTCGTTTTCATCTGAGAAATCTATCAAAAAAATCCTCCCCCACCACCTGTTTTACAGGGGCACGGGACAACATGATGAAAAACTTTGCACTATAGTATAATTTGAGTATAATTAATATCTTGACAGATACAAACACAGAACCAAAAGTACTGTTACGTAATCCTGCTGAAGGAGTATTTTAACTGTTATTATGTTTGTCAGCGTTTAGAGGAGGGAGATTGAAGAAAAAAAAAATCCTATGTTGCACACAGAATCCTCTTTTCCTTCTCAAAGTTTAGCAGAAAGGAACTAAATCCTTAAATTTTGGTTTTACTGTTTTAGTAGTGAAAGGTTTTCTTCTCTCTACATTCCTCTTCTTCAGGGAGTTTGCATTTTTATCAAGGTTTGGAGCAGGAGGACCTGGACCAAAATAGCTATAAATGTAGATGGGGACCTAGTTTAATAAGAATTTGAACACATGAAGCCTCTGCACTTAGCAAGCATGAATAGACACAATTTGATATGAAACACCTAAAATCTCTGTATTGAAGGTAGAAACCTGCCAATTTATTTAATTAAAATAAGAACCAGTATGTATCCCTTTCAAAGATTTCTGGAATGGAAGTGTTTGAATAAACTCCCTCTAGGAATTAAACCAGCAGTGAAGAGACAGGGGGAAATGAGAACTGATGAAAACTTCTGCACCAGGGCACAATGAGATGTTGTACAGAAATAACTGTCTACGTAAGAAAAAAAGCAGCAGGATTAAAGGATTCAAGGTGATAACTGTTATTATTTCAGCTTCTGCCATGATCCTTAAGTGTGGCTTCAGCTGAAACTGGTAACTCCAAAATGGCCATTTTTATTCCCTCTATTTATCTAGACAGCTAAAGACTTTTGAAGTCTGGGACACATTCCCCTCAATTTCTTTCTGTGAAAAGTGCTACAGTCTTGCTGAGTATATTGGGCATGTGTGAACAGACGCAGGAAAGCAGTTCCAGCTAATTGAGATGGTGCCAGTTTACAGGAAGTTGACAAATGTGATGCTCATCTACTTGAAGGACCAGAAGGAGGATGCAGGGAGAAACAGGCTTGTCTGTCTGACCTCATTCAGTGACAGGTAAGATCATGAAACAGATTATTCTAAGTGCTGTCAAGTGACACATACAGGCCACCAAGAGCATCAGGCCCAGCCAGCAGGGGTTTGAGAAAGGCAGGTCCTGCTTGATCAACATGATCTAATTTTGAGACAGGGTGGCCCATCTTGAGTGTGAGGGAAAGGCCGTGGATGTGGTCTGCCAGGAATTTAGTGAAGCCTTTGACACTCTTTCCCACAACATTCCTCTGGAAAAAAAGTGGCTGCACATAGTTTGGTGTAATCTTTACTGCGTAAAAATTGACTTGATGACTGGCCTGGAGAGTAATAGTAATAGTGAATGCAGTAGGTGGCTGTTACCACCAGAGTAACCACTGGAGTTACCCAGAGCTCAGTACAGGAGCCAGTTCAATTAGAGTCTTAATTTACTGATCATCTGGGCAAGGGGATTGAGTGACCCCTCAGTCAGTTTGCAGGTTACACCAAGATGGTTATCTGCTTAGAGGGTAGTAAGGGTCTATAGAGGAATCTGAAAAGGCTGAATTAAGGGACCACGGCCATTTGTATGAAGTTAGAATCATAGAATCAGAGAAAGGTTATGGTTGGAAGAGACCTTAAAGATCATGTAGTTCTAAGACTTCTGCAATGGGCAGGGATAGCTTCCACTAGATCGGCTCACTCAGAGCCCCATCCAGCCTGGTCTTGAACACCTCCAGGGACAGAGAGTCTGCAACCTCTCTGGGCAACGCTGTTTCAGTTTCCTTCCCATCCTCACAGCAAAGATTTTCTTCTTATGACCTAATCTAAACCTACTGTCTCTCAGCTTGAAGCCATTCCCCCTTGTCCTGTAACTACATGCTCCTGTGGGAAGTTCTTTCCACCTTCCTCGAAAACTCCCTTTAGGTACTGGAAAGCTTCTTAAGTTGCCCCCAAAGTCTTTTCTTCTTCAGGCTGAATAGCCCCAGCTCTCTCAACCTTTCTTCTTAGGAGAGGTGTTCCAGCTCTGTGATCAAATTAGTATCTCTGTTCTGGACTTGTTGCAACACGTAATGTCTTCCTTGTGTTGGGGCCCTAGAGCTGGACACAGTACCCCTGGAAGGGTCTCTCAAGAGCAGTGTAGGAGGGAGAATCACCACTCTCAGTTTGCTTGTCATGGCTCTTTTAATGAGCCAAGGATGTACTTGGCTTTCTGGGATGTGAGCACACACTCTTGGCTCATGTTGAGCTTCCTGTCAACAAATACCATTGAAGTCCTTCCTCCCAGGGCTGCTCTTTATCCATTTTCTGCCCAGGCTGTTATTGTGCTTGGGATTTCCCTGATCGAGGAGCAGCACCTTGTACTTGGCATTTTTGAACTTCCTGAGGGTCACACAGGCCCATCTCTCAATCCTGTCATTGAGAGGCCCATCTCTCAATCCTGCCAACGTCCTTTTGGACAGCAGCCCAACCCTTGGTGTTGACCTCCCTAAACAGCTTTGTGTCATCAGTAAACTTGCTTGAGGGTGCACTGAATCCCATTATCCGTGTTGCAATAAAGATGTTAAAAAGTGCTGGTCCCAATACAGACCCCTGAGGAATCTCCAATTGGATATCAAACCATTGATTAAACTCTTCAAATGTGATCATTCAGCCGATGTTTTTATCCACTGAGTGGTCACCTGTCAAGTCTGTGTCTCTCCGGCTTAGAAACAAGGTTGGCACGCGGAACACTGTCAAATGATTTGTATTCAGGTAGATTACTTTTGTTAGTCTTCCTTTTTCCACCACTGTTGTAACGTCCTCATGGAAGGCCACCAAATTTGTCAGGTATGACTTGCCTTGTGAAGACATGTTGGCTCAGTCATGTCTTCATTTTTCTTGTACTTTAGCATAGTTTCCAAAAGGAGCTACTCTATGATCTTGCCAGAGACTGAG
The DNA here is from genome assembly GCA_024734555.1 of Trochalopteron elliotii. Lineage (NCBI taxonomy): Eukaryota > Metazoa > Chordata > Aves > Passeriformes > Leiothrichidae > Trochalopteron > Trochalopteron elliotii. The sequence continues at coordinate 244,546 of JANPWX010019719.1, read as the reverse complement.
ATGAGACAGACTGGCCTGTAGTTAGGGTCTTCCTTATTGTCTTTTTTTAAAATGGGTACTATATTTCTCCTTTTCCAGTCAGTGGGAATTTCACTGCAATGCCAAGACTTCTCAAATATGATGCATAGTGGCATAGCCACTTCCTCATCCAGTTCCTTCAGGACCCATAGATGTATCTCCTCAGGTCCCATGAACTTTGCAACTTAAGGTTCTATAAATGGTTGCCAACCCAGCCTTCTCCTGCAGTGGATGGTTCTTCATTTTCACATTTCCCTCCTTTCACCTTTGGCATATGGGTGCTGTTGCTGGAACACTTGCTGGTGAAGACTGGTAAAAAAGGTGTTGAGTGCCTTGGCCCCCTCTATTTCCTGGGTAACCAAGTCTCCTTCACTGATCCTGAAAAGCCCCGTGTTCAATAGATTCAACAAGACCAAGTGCTGGGTCCTGCTGCTGGCTCACAACAATCCCAGGAGGTGCTACAGGCTGGGGGCAGAGTGGCTGGAAACCTGCCACATGGAAAAACACCGGAGCATGTTTGTCACCCATGGCTGACCCTGAGCCACTGTATGCCCAGTTGGGAAAGAGGGACACCAACGTCCTAGTTTTTATTGGGATTGTTGTGGCCTGGAGGGCCAGGGCAGTGATTGGCCCTTTGTACTTGGCAGTAATGAGGCTGCACCTCAAGTGCTGTCCCATTTTCTGTCTACAAAAAAAACATTGAGCTTCTGGAACATGTCCAGAGAGGGACAATAAAGCTGGTGAAGGGTCTGGAGCACAAGTTCTGTGAGGAGTAGCTGAGGAGGCTAGGATGATTTAGACTGGAGAAAAAGATACTGAGGGGGGCCCTTATTGCTATTCACAGCTGCCTGAAAGGAGGTTGTAGTGAGGTGGAGATCAATCTTTCCCCACAAGAAATGAGTGATAGAAGAAGAGGAGATGACCTCAAGTTGTGTCAGGGGAGGTTTAGACAATGTATATTAGGCAAAATTTCTTAATAAAAAGGATTGTCAAACATTGGAGCAGGATGCCCAGAAAACTAGTTGAGTCTCCATCCCTCAAGATACTTACACGATGTGTAGATTTAACACTTTTAGGGGTATGTTTTAATGGTGGTGTTAGCACTGCTAGATTAATGGTTAACATAAATGATCACAGAAATCTTTTCAACCCTAAACTTTCCTGTGATTCTGTGGTAGGGTTTAGAACATGTGGGGCTGACTGAATATAGGAATAAGCCTATACTTGAATAACAGCTGATTCTTTTGAACTTGCTGTAGTTATACCATTCTAAAGCTTTATATTTTTTTTGTTTGTTTGTGGTATGGGTTTTTTTTTTATTTTTTCCTTCTCCTTTTTCTCATTGAAAGGAACTTGGAAGAAAAATGTGAGAAGAAAATGTCATTCATTAGAAAAAAGTTGTTGTCTTAAACAAAATATCATGTTCTACTGGTTTTAATGCATTAACATTTTTTTAAATTGGCATAAAATTATTTATTCTGCAAGTTTTTCACTTTGTCAATCCCAGAAAAATTAAAACAATTCAATGTCTTAATAATGTATGTACTACATAAAGGCTCAGAACATTATTAGCTCAAATGAAAGAGTAACTAATGGAATATAACTCCTTGTTTTTTGAGGGAACCAAAAGGAGAAAAGCTGCAAGACTGTTAGAAAGAGAAATGACCTTTGATTTTAGGAACATGTAATTCTGTTTGTTTTAAAGGAATACAAATGCATCATTTTTCACTTTTTGGGTATTTATCTTGCCCTTTAAAGGCCAGCTAGAAAGTGGAGCTAAAGTTCATGCCTAAAATGAAATCTGAGTATCCAATATGAACCACATTTTTCCCTTGGCATTGATTTTGAAACAGAAAATATTAGGAAGCAAAAACAACAACAAAAAGCATCTGTACCTATTGTCAGTACAAAGAAACAATAGAACTCACAATATGCACGCACACACGCGCACACACACACACGCACACGTGTGTATTTAACAGGCAATAGATGTAGACTTGAAACTTCTTACTACCTTCTAATTCCCACAGAGATAATTAGAAGACTGAGTATTGGAATGTTCTACACATAAAGCATAGTATTGAAAAGTTTTCTGGTAGTTACATCAGCTGTCTAAGTAAATGTAATGGAGAATGTAGAAACCCATATTTTTCTCCTCCTCCCCCACTTGCTGTCTTTCTCAAGACGGTTCTACCACAACAAGCTAGTCTTCCAAGCAAAAGCAGTTTAAGAAATTTGCCAATCCTAATTTCTAAACAAACAAACAAAAAGGTCTTCATTATGTATACTCTACCTGATAATTGTCAGTAAAAATGTTGTTAGGAAAATCCAAGAATACTTTTGAGGAAGACAGAAACTTTACCTCCTGGAGCTCAGCAGAGTCTGCTCATATCTTGATTTTCTGCTTTCAGATATGATGTTCAAATATTTCTCAACATACTGCTTGCATTACTATTTTAAAAACATGCTTTGAAGAAGAGTTCCTGACGTAGCTTGGGAAAAATATTCTTGGATGTATTTTATATTTAATCTTCAAAATGTGCTAAATTCTTGTATTTCATTAAGTATTTTGAAATACTAGCAGCAATAAGACAATTATATGTACTCCCAGGAATAAATAGTATGATGACATATTCTAAGATGGAATATATATACCTGAAAATGAAGAGTAGTTGGTGCTGAATAATCAGAGAAGCAATTCCTTTAGGACATGAAATTGTTTTCTGTAGCTCAGTTATGAAACACTGTGTTGATATGGATTACCAAATTTAATAAAAGCATATGATAAAGATTGTAATTCTGAAAATAGGGTTTTTTAAAATGAAATTATAATTTTAAAATATAGTGTTTAGGCAGGAAATATCATTCACATACATGTGAATAAGCAAATGCTATGCAATTTTAAAATTCCATCTAGTCCTACAAACTATTTAACTGTTTGGACATGTGGGAAAAACTTATAGCTCAAAAATTAGTTATACATCATTTAAGACTATTCCAATTTCAGTGCTTATTTAATTTGGTATATGTACCAAATGCTAATGATCAGTTTTAATGCAATGTTGAGATAATTTCTACTGTGGTGCAGCATTTATTAAACACTCGGACATGGAACCTTTTCTACTGTAAGAAATGAACAGCCCACACTGTAGCAATCAAGACACCTGCATCCACTTCACCCATCCTAATGGGACCATGGCAGCACCAGGGAGCATGGGAGGTGAACAGAAGCCAGCTCTCATCTAGAAAGAGTGTGCCTCTGCTAGCAAGGCACAGCCTGTAAGCTAACAAGCCCTGGCACTTTTCAGAGCTCAGTAGCTCAGGGCAATGCTGCCTGAATGTGCTATTCTGCTTCTATAGCCAGGCAAGTTCACCAATATGTCTCTGCACCAGGCCCCGTGATGGATGTTTCTGCCAGCACAGGTATCTCTGGCACTGTGACCCACTGGGCACTGTAAACATGACAACATTTTGGGAGGGTTTCACTGTGAAATAATTGCCCTTTTATTTGAATATGACTTTACCTCTTTCAAGAAAGAGGTGTGTTTCATAATCAAAACTGACATCCAAGGCTTTTATTCATTAAAATCAACACTGACATAAAGTTAAGGTTTAGCTTCTGTAAGTGTAAAGGACTGTTTTTACCACCATCTTATATCCTTTTTCCTAATATGGTGTGTGTGTATGTGAGGTGTAATACCTGTGATGAAAGTGAGAGATTGAACATAAAGTAATCCTTAAAATTCTTTCCTCAAACCCTTGAACTAATGGTAAGTTCGCTGAGAATCTAGAAGGTCTGTATCAACTATTATATAAACTTCTTATTGGTAAATGCCTTAAAAATAATGCAGGATATGGGAAAAAAAGCTTAAAGTATCGAACACTTCTTTTATGGAAGCTGTTTTACAGAAAATCTACTAGAGATCCAGGTTAAATTAAAAAAAACCAAAAAGGCAAGCCTGGTCCACTGAATTTAGTACTTATATATGTAATTGTAATTAGACACACACATTGCTCTCAGACATATTTATTCAGTCTTCTGGTAATCGATGCAAACTACAGTATTTCTTTAACTTCAAGAAAGTCTTTTGACATACTAACATCAATAATTATAGGAGGTCAGAGTACAGGAAGTATTCCATATGACAGGAAGACATGCATAATTTATGGTGTAATGCTACTGTAGATGTGTTCCTCCAAATTCTGTGTGGATGATAACCACACTAAGCTTGTATGGCTCTCCTGCTGCTAATATTAAGATAGTGATTGTTTAGGAATCGAAGGTCATGCTTTTATTCACATATGAGTGACTGCCTTTCTTCTAATCATAGCTGTGAACTGTTTCTTCTGTTTTCCATGGACATTCACGTTCCTGTAAATAGAAAGCTTTTAGCTAAAACATAAAATCACAATGAGAGTCTGAGATAAGACCTGAGAATGATACTGTCTTGCTAATTTTGAGTCTAAAACAAAATAAGTCACATACAATGAACCTAATGCTTCACCACTTTCCTTCAGAGATCAATGCATAACCTTCATTTTAGAACGACTCACAGACCAAGTGAAAAAGAAATTCGGTGTACATGAGAAGAAAAATATTAGTCTTACTACCATTAAAGGAAGAAACACATGTTTTCAGTGATAAGGATACATCCATCTCTTTCTGTATATGTTCTGAAATGTGGTAAGTAAAACTAAGGTAGCAGGAAAAAGGGAAGAAAGGGGAAGGCATAGGTGACAGAATAAGCTGCTTGTAAATGTGCATAAAATCTGGTCCACTTTTTTTTTTTTTTTTTTTTTTTTTCCCCTGTGGTTCATAATTCAGTTTCAGGCAGCATTCCCAACAGTAATGCTAAACTGGATGTGGTCCTGAGTGGCACCAAGAGAGCAGCCATGGCATCATCAAATCACTGCTGCTTTCATCCTTCCTCATTGATTCACTAAAAGACTCATACCCTTGAGCCTCAAAGCCAACTGTGCAGCACAAGGGATGCAGAGGTTAGTGTATTTCCAACCTCTTCTCACATAAAGTTAAAACAAAGAGCATGAGATCAACACAGCATAGCACATACAATTCTAGTTAATTAATTCTTAAATAATGCGAGATATGAGACAACCAACTGCCCTCCCTTTTTCCCCCTCTGAATGCCAAAAAACCCAATTCCTGAAGTTTCATACCAGCAAGTTTTATGGAAATCCATCTTGAAACTGTTGGTTCCTTTCATTCCCTTCACTATTCACTTCTGACCATTAAAAAGAAAAACAGAAACAAAACACCCACCAGTTTTTGTTCTTGGTTCAAATTTGATCTGTTAATCTCTACTTCATTTTATATCAAGATTATATCTTGTCAATTATATTTTTCTGGGTGGTATTGATCCCCTAAATGCATTTATAAATAGTACATTTATTCAGTATGTATGTAAAGGATTTATTAACCTCTCAGCCCTTATTTTAATTAGTTTAACAAGCCAGTACCTTTTGGCCTTACTGAAGAGAGAAAATGTCTCCATTTTCCTATATATATATATTAAAGACTCATTGACACTTTTGTCTACCTACTTTTTTTTTAGTCCACATATCTGTGTCATAATGGACAAAAAAATACTGACAGAAAATTGCACCCTGAAGGAATTGCTGCTTTATCCGAGTTATGTCATCTCTAGGATAACTAATCCAAAAAAAGGGGCATGTTTGACCTATCTCGTGCTAAAATACTCCAAAATGTGTTTAAGAATGGAATGTATGTGTAGAGATTCATGAGCTGAAAAGCAACATTGGATTGCCCAATAGTGGATCCTAGTAGTGAAATTTTTTCAGTAAAAAATAGCTGGTGCTCTGTAGGAACACTTTACACAATTTTTCGCACATTCAAAGTGAAAAATCAAAGTTAGCTCTTAGATTTGAGTCTTTACAAGGCAGTTTTTATGGTTTAAATACTTCCTTGCTCCTTTTGAAAACATTTAACCTGATCCATATTAGCAGCATTAACATTTATGGGACTTTAGAACATACTACATATGATCATATATAAATCCTTGCCCTCTTCTTCAGTTAATTAGATGCCAGATTTTTTGTGCAAAAGAAATATAAGACCTTAAAAAGGGTGAATAAGTCTTCTTCTCTTGTTTTTTGGTTTTATATTATAGGGCTGACAGTCTTACTCTCCTACATCAAACAGACACTGTTAAATGGTTACGAAGAAATATTCAGTGATGAACTGCTCTTGAAAGTACTGCTCTTATATTGTGCTTCAGTGAACGTTTTATCTCCTACAAAACTGGGACAAAGTGGTTACAGGAAGCAAAAAAGAATGGAAATTTGCGTGAATAAATACTAAAATCAGCACTAACTATATTATTAAGTAGTCTAATAATTATTAGTTTGATAGCTGAGAAAAAGTCAGATGAACTAATGTATGTGATGACAGCAGGATAAAAAATAATCCAATAGCAGCATCCAGCTAGGGGAAACAATAAACTAAAACTTTAGGCATGTTATTAAGATACGCAGTGCCCACAGCAAGAGAACAGGACTTGAAACACTAATTGCTGGTGTCTAGACCATAATTTGTTTTTTAGTCCTTACAAGTTTAATCCATCCAGAAAAAGAAAATTGTATATTAATGATAGGTTTAATAAAACTGGTATGGAATCAGTCCCAAACATGTTTAGGTTCACAGCTTCAGCTAATTTTGCCTCATGTAAACAGAAAGGGAACATGTCAGTTTAGTTCAAACCACTGGAAACTGTGGATTTTGTTTTGTCATTACACCGTCAGTGCTGAAGCAGTCCTTAAATGGAGTATAAATTCAATTCACATCCATTGAAAGTATCTCCAGGTCTACGTCAGTGCTTTTATCCAGTTAGTAACTGGTAGAACTCAAATCCAGGTATTCACTGCAGTGAAAGTTACACATTCCTGCTTGAAGGAAAAATAAGTAAATTCTCATCCCACCGTGAATTCAGTGCTACTTCTATGCAAGTAGGAGGAATTCACACTGAGTTAAAATGTGGGCAAGGAGCGTAGTCTCTTGGCAGTGTGGTCATATATTCAGAACATAGCAATGAGAGCTAAAATGGCTGAAGAAACAAGTTGCTGGTGCCTTTATGCAAACTTAGACATGAAAAGGGGTTAAGTAAATGGTTGTGCACTACACTACAGGGATTATAGTTTAATGGGCTAATCAATAACCTAGGAAAGCACAAAACTTACAGTTTGTTTTTGTTCTTGGGTAGTTATTCGTATTTCAATTGACTTAGTGGTCTTTTCCAACCAAAGCTGAGCATGATAAATCACAAGCCATTCCTTTTTAATAGATCAGTCTGAAGTACTTGCCTCCTCAGTTTCTAATAGATGAAACAGCCTGCTGTGAATTTCAAGGAAAGAGAAAACTAACATCCTTTCTGTAGAATGGTGGTACTTTTTAGGGAGTCATTTTCAATACTGGATTTCCATTAATAATATAGCTGAAAACATAGGGAATAAACTACTGTGCCCTTTCATGTTAACAAAATTTTGCTGTATTATTTTAAAGCAATAATGATAATTAGGTTCTTCTTATATTAGCAATCGATGAAAAGTTTTCATAATTTCCTTCTAGGGTGGTCAAGTTAGTTCGAATTACAGACAACAACAATGTAAGAATTCTTTTAAAAGGTTCATAATTCCAACTTATTTTATACAGAAATGTTTGTACTGTTTTTATATGTAAAGGTAATTCACTCAGAAACTCCTGGAAATCTTTTTATCTGAACTGGAATTATATCCTTCTTTGGCTTTCCCAACTTTTTTTAATAACACCTATATTAATTATATTAGAATTAGAATAAAAAAATTGTCTGACTGGGACAAAGTCCAGATGAAATTGCTCATCATTCCACAAATTTTTAGGTCAACTTCATATGTGTCATCCTTATAGGCAAAAAAATCCCTTACAGAGCTCTTGCTACTTCATGAACATGTAGTATAAAATTACAGAAGCTTTTTGAAGAGTTTTTTTTCTTTGGTAACTGTTAGATAGCCCAGTACTGTAATCTTGGGAACCTAATAATTTCTGTAATAAATATTAGAAATTTTATCTGTGAGATTGTTTAATGTAGTTTTGGATGTGAAAGTAGTACGTAAATAATATCAAATGATAAGACTGATTCTAGCTTCTTAAATATTTTGTGACAGGTTTATGTCTCAGTGAGTTGCCGCAATGGTTTACTTTTTCTCAAAAAAATTTTCTTTTTTCAAGCCAAAGAGATCATATGACTCCCTGAGGTTGAAGAAGTCATGCCCATTTCCTTTATCACTCTCCAGAGATGTAGCTTTTAAGGTGAAAATCTCCTAAATAGAGTTCCTGAATATATCTTTTCTAATAACAGTTTCACTTCATGGATTTCCATTAAATTATAAAATAAAAAAAAATATTTAATCTACAGGAAATAAGATCAACCTTGCTTTGTTATTTATTTTATTAATATTTGTTAACGACACAATACATAACACTTGAATAATACAGTTTTCTTCTGAATATTGTTGATATAGCATGGCAACAAATAATGATTTAATTTAATAGATTGGATGATGTTTTCAATTCCAGTTTTCAGTGTTTTACTTTATGTAGATGACAGCATTTTTTTATGCACATGGGAAAGTTTCATATGATGCTATTATCAGTCATTTTGTTGCTAAATAGTCTTCCTGTTTTCATATCAGATGTAGTTCTAGTTAGTGTTGGTAAAGGTAAGTTTATACTAGAAGTCTGTAGGGCTCAGAAATCTGGTTGATTCTACAGCATCTTAACTCAGAAGTAACCAGAGGAGATTTGTCTTGATCAGTAGCCTACCGAATATTTTTCATCATTTCTAATGTCTTCTCAAGATAGATAACTAAGAAAGCTAGAAGAATCATATTTACTTGACACCCTGTTAATGTGTGTTTTACGTGCTGAAACTTCTGATTTTTTAATTATTTATGCTGCTTGTTTGCTACTCATTCCTTCTACCTTTTTTTTTTCTTGTGTATTAATAGATATTAATTTGCTCAGGAACAATTAGAACTTTTGTAATTAGAAATAACACTATAATTTGCATAGTAAAAAAAAAAAAGTGCCCCTTAAAATCACTGTCTTTGTTTGCTAATTCACATACAGACCAGACTTCCTATAGTGCCTCTATGATTTATAGTTTTTATTGACAAAACTTCAAATAAGTCTAAAACTAGATTTCAACCAGATAGGATAGAATTCCTCTCACTGTACCATTTGCATAGTAATTTTGCTTGGATTCAGGAAAGAAAAAAATTTCCTAGAAACCTGTCAGTTTTTATAAGATCCATGACTCAGTGTTTTAAGTGACTTCATTGCTGCAATAGAAGTATGAATGTTTTCATGTGCAGAAGGAAAATAAAAATGCGTTACGTGGGAATAAAAATTCCCTGACATTTGGCTAATGTTTTGTGAAGAAACTTAAAACGTGCTTTAGAAAGACTGAACATTTTTTGTCATGAAGGATCCCAAAACAAATGACATCAAAAGCATTATTTATGGGTTTTTTGAAATAAATAATTAGGTAAAGAGATTTCAAAAGACAAATACAGTTTGTTATAGATTATTTTACATACTTTTCATAAGACTTCTGATTTGGAAATATCGGTACATTTGTAGGATGTATTGTTTCCCCTCCCCTCTACAGAGTTCAGACTTTGAGTATGCCTTCCCTTACCAGATTTTAGTTATAACATTGGTATGCAATATTGTTGTGTAATCGAAGATTGCTGCACTTTACACATCTCAGTGTCCTTTGATCTCCCAAACCAGATTCTTCCTACACAATATGCACTTTACTGTAATAAACAAATTGCCTACTCTCAAGAGGAGCCACAAAGTAGAAATAACTACTTCTGGAATTAACAGAGGGGCTTGCAGCATAAATAGCAAGTTGTCATGACACTGAATTTCAGCTTACTGCACTGACATAAGTGTTGTTAAATTCTTTTTCAATACTGTTGTTTAATTGGACGTAAAAATAAAATGGAAAAAAAATTTGTAAATATGTTTCCCTTCAATATTAAGCTACAAACCATCTTTCACTGTGGATCTTGCTATTGTGAAAACATGTTGTCCTACATTGCCCTGCAGACTATTTAATAATCAAGCTTCAGTTACAGTCTATAAATGTTTCTAAGCAACCACAACCCACTTTAAATATGCTAGTCAATTAGGTCTAGACACCCTTTTTCAGTGTTTGTCTATTATTTCTTTCTGGCTTGAAACATAAAAGACAGAGAGATAGAGGGAATATTTCAAAATAGTACCTTGTACTGATCAAGGGTGATGCTGTTAAGTAGCACCTCTGCAGATAAACGCAGACCTCGGGCAGCCCCGTCCAAGAGTACAGTGATAGGCGTGCCCATCAATCCCTTATCAACATATAAGCCAGAAAGAACAGAAACTTATCTGGCTAATGCCAATATGGAAAATAAAAAAAGTAAGATAGATGTTGGTGACTGTGGGAATAATAGCTTCTCCTATGTTATCCAATGTTTTCATTCTGTGTTTTCTAATATTTACTTCTTTCCACATTAAAAAAAAAAAAAAAACAAGAAAAAAAAAAAGGAAAAACATGAAAAAGTCTCATGATTAGAAAAACCCACCACTTTCATAAGGCAAGACTTTAAATAATGATTTTTCTATTCAAAAATGTGATATCAGTTGAATTTTGAACACCGAGGTATGTATTGGTTAAATTGCCTAACCCTGTTAATCTGTTATCTTCATTTTTATCCTCCCACAATCATAAACTCCAGTTTTTTCTTAGAAGCACAATAACCTTTCTTACTTAGTATGTTGAGTTTTCTTTATTATCTGTAATGCTTTCCACACTGTATTATTGTCTTTAAACTTATTAGTGAGGAATATCTGAGAAGAAAATTCTGGCTTAATTTCACTAAGTCTCTTATGGCTTAGAATAGCTCCCTCCATTGAGGCTGGTACAAAACATACTTTGTATTTGCTGTGATTATGCAATATGATTTGCCTAGGCAAAGATGAATTTTGCTGGAACTTCATACCAAACAACAAGCTTTTTCTGGACTTCTGGTGTTGTCGCTGTCATTTAACACAAGATTGAGAGTGAAATAAAGCATAAAATCTTGCAATAAACAGAGAGGCTAGGGAGAGGCTAAGGCATGTATCTGGTAACTTATTTACTCCCTAGCTATATTTTTGTGTTGCTTTCCAACTGGTATCATATTCTGTAAGCAGTACCATAAAAGCAATAATGGTCAAAGGTCTTTTATAATACAATAGCTCGCCTGGGGTATCAAGTAGCTAGTAAAGGAAATTTTGGGAAATGTAAGAACAGCACAAGTATATAGTATTACTACCCTTGAGCATGCATCCACATGACTGCTCCTTAGGGAGTTTCTGAAGCTAGAGGGATTATCAATATATTTACAAATTTATGGGATTTTTCTTCCTCGAGCCTATGGCATATTTTGAATCCCAAATAATTTTTTGCGAGAAGTTTCAAATTTTCTCTGTAAGCTGCATTTATTCTGAAGTTAACTTATATTTTTTAGACTAAAGTTTAGTACTTGGATAAAATATGAATGATTGGGTTCTTTTGCTTCTTACATGCCAGACATGATTTCTTAAAAATTCTCTATGATTTCCTCAGTTTGTGTGTCTTCCAGATTGAAGCATGCTAGATATGTAGTCATTACTCATACATTAACTGACTTACTATTTTTGGTCCTCCTTTTTTGTCCTGCTTCTTGTCTTGCCCTATGTTACTTTATTTACTTTTAAGATGAGCTGTCTAACTCAGATGAAAATTAACCACTTTCAAATTAGGAGTGCTTGTGATATTAGGACTGCTTTTCTCAAGGAGTGTAAATTCACATTTCCTGCATGCTGAATTTCACCTGACTATAATTCATTCATAAAATCATCTTAGGATTCTTCCATATTTCCCCACAAATAATTATTTTTTCTCTAAATAGCTTAATAACCCCAGGTAAACATGTGGTATTACTCCCACTAACTTTTTTAGCTTTTCTAAGTCAGGGTTTTAAACCTAATAGGTTAAGGTGTGATACTTGAAGATTACCCATGATAACAGAAATACTTGAGCATTTATGGTCTGACCAACACCCCCAAATTCCCTATACATTATTGTAGATATATTTTATAGTATTTAGAATGTATTATAAATTTCCAAGCTTCCTATACACATATAAAACAATCACAAATTTTGTGTAATACTTTACTTGTCATCAACCATTTCTCACTAGGGACTGATCTACTTCAGTTACTACCCTACACCTCAGTCATTAAAAAGAGATAAGTCAGGTCATATGTACCTATCAAACTTATTACCTTATACAAGGTAGGTAGAAAGAGTATTAAAAGGTTGGTACCTCTTTCTCATATAGCTATAGCTTGCAGAATATTGACAAGAATCAGTGTATTGCTGTGCAGTCTTACTCAGCCTTAATAGGTATTATTCATGGTACAAAGGCTGGTGTGAGATAGTACACAAAACAGAAGGCTAGAAGTGCTCTGTACCCTTTTTAGTTGCTGTTGCTAATCATTCAATGCATTCATTAAATTTCTATTTAATTCATAGCACAATTTAGCAATCACGCTGTAGCAACCAGGCTTTTTCTCCCTACACTACAAAATCTCAGCTGTGATCTTACTCCTGCACCTTAGGAGGTATCTATGTATTTATTACACAGTGTACTGATTCAAGCATTATGTTCTGTTTCCTGACTAGAAGAAATTTGAATTACAAACAGGATACGCTTTCCAAGATTTAATAAATATTGCTAATTAGAAAGATATTTGTGGATTATAACATGAAATCCACACCAAAAGATTTTCCTGTAGGCCTTACAGCAAAAAGAATATTAAGACTTAGACAGTGAGTAGATGTGAAATCTTACTTTGAACCTTTGTAGATTTTTCTGCTGTCCACTGAATCTCTCACCTAAGGGAAAAAAAAAAAAAAGAGACATTTGTAAAATGAATAATAAAATATGCAATTAGAGAATTTTCACTAAAAATTGTCATAAGCAAGTTTTATGTTTTATTTTTAATTTTGAATCCAAGTGAAGAGAACATTCTGTACATTAAATACTTAATCTCTAACAGGAGAAGAGTTCTATACAATTAAAAATTACACATACATTCTTAGGTTTCATTCTCTATAACAGAAAATCCATATAATACAAATGGCAAAAGAATTATCCTCCAAATTATGACTTATAAAAACATAAACTCAGTCGTCATCAGTGCATTGAAATAGATTCTCAGTTTCACTGTGGGAAGAGGAATAGAAATAGACTTCATAGAATCATGCACACTGTGTTTAGATTTTTGCATGTGATCAATAAATATTTTCAATTTCAAATTAAGAAAATGAAGACCCAAGAACCCAATTCAATACTTAGCTAATGTGATGAAAAAACTTACAGGCACTCCCTCTAAGAGGTCTAAAGGCAGTTCTTAAAGGGAATTTCCTCTCAAAAGGTGCTGCACTTTTCTATTAAGCAGAAATATTTGCTTCCAAAGGATCTAACAGTGACAGAAGATTTGTCAAGTTCAAGACAATGGCAGAATGTCTTCAGCTTAAATTTGTGTACTGAAGTGCAGCTGAAGATTTTAAAACCAATGTTCTATTGCTTATTTAATTGAAAAACAATCACAGAACCATTATTTATGATGGAGAAACAGAAAAGGATTTTTATGTGGGTTGTGGTATAGGAATGGTACTGTCCAATTCAATGTCCCCACCGAGACTGTCCCAAACCAGAGCCACTTGCTTGTTCCTCTTCTTCCCTCCCACTTCCTGCTCCAGCTTGGAGTTGAGAATTCCAAGCAATAAAAGTGCAAGATCATTGGTTGAGATAAGAACAGTTTACTAGAAACAGCAGTGAGATTAAACAAGGAGCAACAACAACGATATTAGTAAAAGAAAAGTATACAAAGGAGAGGGTGATTCAAATGCAAAAATGCTCAGATGGACCTGGCAACAATGAACAATGGCAGATGATGCCGCCATAGTGGTTTTTGACAGGAAGCCACACCCTTCTTTTTGGAAGCCAGAGAGAGAATCCCTTCTCCCCAGGAGTAATCCTCGCAAAACTAGGACAATGGGTTCGCAAATAGCACAGATGGGGGTCTTCTGTTACTTAGAAATCATTCCTTGGTTATATATTCCATAGCAGAGGATTTACTCATCCTCAATTTCCTACCAAAATTTTTATTGTTTTCTTAGTCTTAAAAGAACCTGAGTAGAGAGAACTGTTTCTGTAACTGTGATTTGGCTGAGCACACTTCTGAAGCAACCAAATTCTTTGAAAAACTTATTTCATGTATTTTACATAGAAACCAGCAAACAGTTATAGTTTTCCTTGGCAAACACACACATATTTCAGATTCCAGAAATTAATGTTATAAAAACCTGGTCAGTGTATGTTAAAGCCTGTGGAGAGAAGTGAAACTGGCATGTTGTGTTTTTGCAAAGACCTCTTTTATGTTCACCACAAGCCAATCAAGTCTTCCTGCTGTCCCTGGCTACCTCTACTGTCCCCTCCTACAGGAATGGAGGATGGGGTGGCTTTAGGTGTATGTCATCCTCTTGGACCTTGTGCTGGAACCTCACCCATAGCTGGGGAGCAGAGGGTAAATCCTATGTGCAGCATGCTGACTTATCCCATATTGTGCCCACTTTGCTGGCCAAAGAAGAAGAATGAACAGAAGAAATATGGATAAATCTAATTTTCGTTCAGCTTACAGGACTGCAGCAGGAGACATGAAAATGGAAGGAAGGTAATTCAAATCTAAGCATTTGTTCTCTGTGCAGCAGATGCCTCAGGGCCTACGAGGAGACACTGCAACAATCAACGCATTTTTTTGTTCTGTTTTTCCCTTTGTACTTTCATTTTTGATGGAGGCTTCTGTGCCAGGCCAAGCTCAACAGAACAACTTCACTGTTTGTTCATTTTAATCTGGCCCTGAATCTTGCTCTGGTTCATAGATCCTGAAGATAATCTGATTTTATGTCTCCACAGTACTTTTACTGTGTTTTTGAAGACCCCCAAGGGAACAATATTCTAAACTGGTACTAACAATTTATTACAATATATTTTATTCTTTTATACTTGGGTTTGCTTTTTTTTATTTTATGAAACAGCACTGGGAGGTGTCCTTAAAGACAGAACATGTAAAAGTTGCTCTTCACAAAAATATTGTTTGCCAGAGGGGAAAAAGCTCCCTTTGGAATGGGGAAACGGTCAATTTGTACAAATGAGAAGAGTAAAAAGTTAACACCACATCTGAGTAAATTCTGGGGTTTTTTTGTATATCATCTATTCAGGAAGCATGTCAGCATGACTCTGGATTTCAATGCAGTTTCCACCCCCTTGCCACATGCTTCCAGGTGCTTTGTAGCAAAATGTGTAATAAACAGTAGTTCACATTTAAAGCTGAAAGAGTGGTTTTTACTCACGGTGCTCCTTTCCTCAGTAATTTCAACAAACGAGATAAAAACATCAACCCTCCAAATACCTCCCTCCACCTAACCTAAAGGGAAAATTTTGAAAATACTTAGATGAATGAATAATTTTTCACATGTGAATAGTCAAAGTGAAGTTCTACTGACAGGGTAAAAGACATAAATTATACATGATTTAGCTCCTTCAGTAGGCATTGAATGCAAGTGACCAACTGAGTGTTAAATATATGGAGCAAAGGAATGTCACTGCGCTCTAAAGCAATTTAGGACATGTATTTCCAAAAACATAACAATAAATAAAACAAGTATATTTCAAAATGAGTTCAGAGGAAAGGCATATTTTTAGAAAAGTAAATTGCATATACTACCATTGAATAAATAAAGTATCTAGTGATCAAACGGTGGGTACAACCTTTATTATACTTGAGAGATAAAATGTAATTAACATAAATGAAGAATTGTCTGTCTGCTACTGGAAAATTTTCTGTTCCATTTGTAAGAATATTTTAAAAGCATCAGTACAAGTCTTCCTGGGGACCTCCACTGCTGAAGAGATAGGGTTTTGAATTTTCCCTTTGTATGTCGACTTCATACGAAATTCTTCCAGTAAATGATATAATGGTTTCTGTTTCTCATTCTTCAGGCTTTGCTTTCTCTTCTTCTCATATTTCAACAGTTCCCTCCCTCTCTCTAGTCAGAGGAACTACCACTTAGAAATTATTTGTTGGCTTTAAAGCAGACTGGTGTTTCTATTACTTTCCTTTCTGAATTTTTTTTAAAATAATTTTATTTCTTTATCTTTTCCCCTTTTTTTAAGCCAGCCACTGTCTTCAGTATCAAGGAACCTGTCCTGTTTAACAGACCTCCTAACACATTTTCTTGCTTCATCTTGCTTCATCTTTCAACAACAATCTTTCACTGAAAAGCCCATATTCAAAATTTTTCCCTGAATCTTTATTATTTTTATTATATTTAAAAATGAAAAAGCCTAAATATGCAGTTTCTCTTCAAGCAATAACTTATCCAGACCAAAGTCTGCTGTCTAGTACCAGTATTAGTTTTATCAGTTACAGCTATGCTACTTTCAGTGGTATTGCATCTCTTACCTCTTGGTCTACTTATCAGTAAAATGTTTCCTCTGAGACAAAAGTGAAGGCTATAGGATCACATTTTTATTTTTCATAATAGGTATTAATTAGGTAATCAGGCAACTGACTTTTTTATGTATTTCTGGAGAAGAAACAGCTTTCTTAATGCAATGCACAATTACACTGAGGGCTAGTACAAGATAAATGCACTGCACATTTAGAACAGTCTTTCTCAACTGTGATGCGATGAAACATTTATGAACACTGAAGTCTATACACATCAGCAAGCCTGCTAAAATTGAAAAGACCTCCTTACTCATGCAAAAATAAGCAGATGCTTAAGTGTTTGCAGGAAAAAGTTTTAATTCCTCTCCATGGGTATTGGACAGATCCTCTGCACAGGGATGAACTTCAGTCAATAAAATGATTAACAGCAGTAACACACATTGCGGGGAAGTGTATCCACTCCAGAAAAAAATAATTTAACAAGTGTTAGCTGGGGTCTGATCGGTGACATGTAAAACCTTAAATCTCTTGAGATATATTGCATTATAGAACAATGTCTGCTAGTATTTTACAGCAATGATTTGTTTTGCTATCTTGTGTAGGACATGTCAAGACTTTTCCACCTAATGAAAAGTTACTATTTTGGTTCATTTTCTCCCAAAAATGTACTGGCCGTGTTTTAATTTAAAAATATGTTTCCAGTCATCTCTGTTTACTTCTACATTTTCTTAATGTGCTATTTTCTTTGACTAACTTCCCGTGTTTTGATCTTCCCTAAGTCTGGCTATTAGAAGAGAAATCTCAGAAATATTTTTGAATACTCTCTTCTAATTTGCAAAATTATTTGTAGCTGAAGACACATACATAAATAAATCTCTGTATCCTGATTTAATAGTTTGTCTTGACATCGCCAGATTCATGATATCAGCATTTCACTGTTTCATCTTGACTTGCAAACTCATTAAATGCTTTTAAAAATCTGAATTACAATATTCACCATTATTCTGTTAGCACAGAGAAGTCGCAGAATTGGTTCTAAATTTACTGAATGCAATGGATGAATTTTCCTGAGTCCCAAGATGTGGTTTGAATCAGTCTCGTAACCAGCACCAGAAATTAATTTAAAATAAGTTGTTTTGTTTCATACCTATGCCAGAAATACCTGTATAAATAGTAGCTTTACAATTATTCCTTTATGAAAGCCTAAATTCTTTGTACCTGTTTTCCCAGAGGGAATAAACTGGTCACTCATCCAATATAATTTCTTTTTAATATTGTCTTCAAAGGTAAATTAATCATGTGAGGTTTTTGACGTGGCCTCTCGTTTCTGTAAGTGGTGCTTGAACTTCTCTGCCATTTTACAGCACTTGCACTTTTGTCTATTTCTTTTGATAAAATGCCATTTAATTGTATCTTAACTTTTTACTTACAGCCAGAGAAGGGATTACATGATATTCTTTTCTCATTAAAAAAAATTATATGGAAAATTTCTGGTTTTGGTATTCTGAAGCCAGAATAAATGTAAAGGGCTTACAAAAAGAACAAAGGTACCATCAGGTTCTGTGGTAATAAGACATTCTAAACTCTGACTTCTATTTCTCCATGAAGAATTCCTGATGTTAGCTTTCACAATGTATTGACCAGTTCTGCTGATTATCTAAAGCTTGTGAAATCTGAGACTATATTTATATGTGTGCATAATTTTACATGCTACTATGAAATACGTACTTGCTGTTTCATCTGAAAAAAGTAACCATGTAATAACATGACATTAGGATATAACAAGGTATATTAACACTCTAAAAATTTACACAGAACTGCCATTCTAGAAATCACGTTCTTGTCTGACACACTAATAGAATTTCCATGCCTCTGCCTCAAAAAAATAGCACACAAGGAGAATACAAGTAAATGAATGATAATAGTATTGATAATGGACAATTTATTTCACCACATTTTGTCATATATTTTCTTGTTCAAGCAAGAGAGGTTTTTAGGTTTTGAGTTGGTTCGGGGTTTTGTTTTAGTGTTGGTGGGGTTTTTTTATTTGTTTGTTTTTGGTTTTTTGTTGTTATTATTTTTCATTGTGCTCTAGCTTATTGTTGCTCTGAGGCTATTTTATAATCCAGAGGACCTTGTTTTTAGTAAGCTGAAATTGAGTTTAGTTAATGGAAATACACCATGGGAAGTGAAGAAATTTCAAAACATGCCCATGACAACAATAAGCAATGTCCTCTGTGTCTAGTTGCTGTGGCAGAAATGATTTGTAGAAAAAATTACATATGCAGAAAAAATTGTATACCTTTACAATGTGCATATTGTATTACAGATGATAATTTGCAATTAAGATTTGGAACAGATTAGTGCTTCATGATGAAATAAGATGAATGATATTACTTAGTGTGTGGGTTAGTCCTAAGTCACAAAATTAAAGACTGATCAGCAAAACAACCAGAAAATTTACTGTGTTGGTGGGTCTGGTTACTTATATCCCTGAAAACTCAAGCTTCCTCTGAGCATGTAAAATTATTTTGTTGCTTAAAAACCCATATGGGGACTATAAAGGCTGTGTAAACAAAATTCAGCACTAAAAATTGAAAAAAGGGACAAAGTTCATATCCAATGCAGCCCATTTAAACCTCTGGAGGAAGGAAGGCAGGAGAAGAGAGGGAGAGATAGTTTGTTAATGCAATTGAATAAGGTAAGGGGTAGTAAAAACCAGAAGATACAAATAGAATTAGCAAGCTCTGCAATCATTCACATTGCTTTCCTTTTCTCTTTTTGTCACTTGAATTCTGTGGTATATACAAGTACATTTTAACTTAATTTTGATTAATCTCCTTAAGAATGAAAAGTGGAATAATGTTCTTTTAATTATTCAAATATGGAGTCCAGAAGGCTCTTTAAACAGAAAAGTGAGAAATTTAACAATTTCAATATAGTGAGATACTTGCAGAAACCAAAATTTATACAATATACTAACACTTAGAGGAACCACTGCCAGACAATAATCCCCACAAGATCTGCCACATTACAGAAATATTGCTCAAATCAAATGACAGCCAAAGTGGATATTTGTCATAAGAGACCTGCCATGATTTTTAACTGATACTTCTCTACCAGTGGATAAGTAAATCAAGTACATATGAATGGGGATAAAATAGCAGTGGAGTCTTTCTGCTCCCTTCAGGGACAAATTATTTTTTCCTCAAATTTTTTTTCCAATAGAAGATTATGCAGGTCTTTATTATCAAAACAATATAAAGTCTTGCTTGGACAGGATAAAAGAAGTTTGATGGATGAACACAATGATTCTTGTACATGTATAGTACTAATAAAAATTTCTGAAACAACAGCTATATGCTAGTATATATAAAGGAGTAGAAGAATAACATTAAATTACAGCTGTACCGTCTTAATTTTCATGACTTTTAAGCCATGAAATACTGCATAGATCTAGAGCACTGCTGTGCAATATTGAATTCTGCCATTTATCTTAAACTAGGAATAAGTGAAACACTGAATATCATTAAAGTTAATAAGGGAATCATCTTAGTTGTTCTCAAGAGGTAATTTTGAACAGGAAAAAAACCCCAAAACTGAGTTTATATTCAGAGTTGCTAGGGAATTAAATGAAATGGTTGCCAAGGTGAAATAATATATGAAAATTCCTGACATACATTATCCAAAGGTTTCTGTAGTCTGATCTTCCATTTTGGCTCAGTGTTACCAGTAGTTTGAATACACACATACTGTTGCTAAGGACTGATGCTGTTGCCAGGTGAAAATGGCCCATATTAACCTGCCACAAATATCTAAATATGTTGATAGAAGTGTGCTGATAAAAGATAGAAGAAACATGTCTTGGAAAATTGGATGATCTATTATTTCTTATCTGCAACATAACAGTGAAGTGACTTTTCTTACTCTTTGTACACATGAACTCTAACCCATAAAAATATCAGTAAAGTACCCAACAATAATGATGATATTATTAAATGAACATTGTGTTCTATAAAATATAAATCTTAATCAGGCATTCAGTGTAACCTATAAAATTGTTACTGAGGGGATATGACTGAAGTCAGAGTGTGTAATTCAGGCTAGCAAAGACATATGATCATTGCTTCCATATCTTTAAAATGCATACTTTCATGCCATTCTTTTTTCTTAAATATTTTGAAATTTGAGAACCATTACCAAAGCAACTAAGAATATGCTTGAAGTAAAATGATGAAATAGATACTTTGAATGAAAATGAACAGGTGCTTTAGTTGCTGTGTGTCACAGAGGTAACAGGCAGCTTTTTTAAATGCTGGTTAAATTGCAGTTTAATGCCTTTCTAGCAATTTGCATAGTATTGGCAATAATATTTTGTAGTATAATACTGCTTGTAAGATCTCAGTCATTTCAGGGAGCAGCTCCTTGTTTATAAATCAAACAAAAAAAGGAAACCAGCAGAAGCCATTAGACAGAAATATCCACACAGGAGGGCTTGAGAAACAGTTACAGTATCATGTCTTGATAAAGACAACTACAATACACTACACACGTATAATTCTAGCTTTCATTTGTCAGTACTGAGTACAGACCACTGACCTCCACAATGCTACAGAAAAATCTATTGTATTTGATGAAATTATACATTTTGAGAAAATAGTTTACACAAGGGCAATGTGTAAATGGCAAAGTCACAGTGTTCAGTCTTCAGCCACAGTTTTCTCCCTCTTTAGGACTCTTCCTGAAAGACATTTAACCATCTCCTACATCTTTTAAGGCACCTTTATTCTTGCTTTTGCCAGACTTTAAAAGAGACTTGTAAAAAGTCACTTAAGAGTGTGATCTTTACAAACATCTGTTTGCTGTTCTACCCAAACTAAGAAGTAACTCTTGAAGTCCAAAAGCTAAGAAAGCACAGGACTGCTCTTCTGTTGTGGAACTTTGTGTCTGTATGCTTAGCTTTGACTGACACATCATTTCTTCTCTGGACCCCAATCTATTTTATGCCTCACTAAACTTACAAAACTCTGCATAAATTGTTCTTCTGAGCTTGTTCTGTAATCCTATGAATACACTGTCTTCCTGTTCATCCCTTCAGTCAGCAAGTGCCAGATGTTGGGTCCTGGAAACAGTTTTATTTATATGAAATAAAAAAATGTATGTTGGGGGGGGAAGCAGTTGATCAGAAAGATGCAAAAACAACAAGGCTGCCTGGAAATATTGAATCAGAATCTTTGAATCAAGCAAAAGAAATTATTATGGTTTCCATCAATCAACATATAAACAAACTTAGACTAGGTAAGTTTCACATGGAAAGATAAAGCTCTGAGTGATTTCAGTCTATAAACTAATCCCTTTTTGATTGTTCTGTTGAGCATGAAACAGAGGTCATGTTAGAAATTACAAAAAAACCCCACGTCTGTGGAATGAACGTAAATTAATTATCTTGATATATTCTGTCATAATGCATCTGTCAAAAATGTCCTCATTTTTAATGGAAGCACACAACATGCATGCCCCATCATAATTTCACAAGTTATAAAACATGTGCATTTTCAATACTTAGAATGGAAGTATTTATATATTTTATCCAAGGGTCATTAATATGTACATATGTAATTAACACTGAGTAACCATTGTATGAATTGCAATGGCTTCCAGGAGGCACTGCCCCCAAAGTGACAGAGTGAGAGATGAAGCTGGTCTTTATGGAGATGCAATGGGAGAGAGGTTCAGCTTCACAGGGATCTGAGCTCCCCCTGCAGAGCTTTGAAGCTACATGAATACCTATGATATGGAAGGGAATGACACTGCTGGGTAGTGGTACAATAATGTCCTGCCTTGCTGTTGTCCAGCTCCTGCTGTCTGCTGATTGGGGTAAAGAAAACTTGCTGACCTTTTCTAGGCATAGTATGTGAAATCTCAGACTTCTTCGCTATGACTACTTATGTTTGAGCTGCCACTACTTTTTGAGACCAGAGACGTTGCAAATCTGGTAGGTCTTAAAGGTAGTCTTATTCTTGAGAAGATCCACTTTTTCTTCACTAGTTTTCTTGGAAACAGCTGATGGCTGAGCAAAGAACAGAAGTGGTGCATGTAGCTAAAGAGACTGGAGAATCCAGAAAGAGTTTTGAATTGCCAGGAGGAAGTAAGTATTTGTTTTGGAGACTTAGGGAGTTACACATGTCCAAACAGAAGTCACAATTACAGTGTCATATGCCAAGATTTCCTCACTGCCAATAAACTGGATCACTTCAGTTAACATCTTAAAATTCTGGTAACATCTGGAGTCTGGAGATATGTGATTGTTATTTAATATTCTAATGAACAGAGCTCAGTCGTAACTCCACACCTGTTTCTCTTGCTCTCAGAAATGATGTTCCCAAAGAGAAGAATACACAGGTCTTCTATGTTTACTTTTAGAGATGACTAGCCTGCTCATGGGTGAGGGGGAAGTGCTGGTTTAAACTCAAAAGATTGTAACTTACCATGAGAAAAATAAGCAAACTTATACAGAGCATTCCTGCTTTGTTCTTTTGTCTTTAATCTGTGTGCCATCATACATTATGCCTTTGTGATACATAAAAGAATAGGAGGCCTAATTCAAATTTAAAATTATGCAGTAACTGGTTGGAGTGGTTGTTTATTGTGCAACAGTAACATTGCAATATTAGAACTATTAATAATAATATAGCAATGAATTCAGAAGTCTGCTAAAGAAAAGTACCAGAGATCCCAACAGATACAGTACAATGATAAAACATTTGAAATAATCTTATTTTATGGATAATTTCAGTATTTATGTAGAGAAAAATAATTTAATGTTGTGTATACATATATATATATAATAGTATTCACATGTAGGTTTTAGTATAATTTTAGAATTTGCTGATCAGAGGAAAAACAGAACTACTGTTTAATGAAAAAATTGGTAAGCAAGAGCCACTAATAAAATAAAAATCTTTGTATCTGTTTTGTTTGCTTACTGGCAAGGCTTGGATGATGTGATACAAAAAGATAATAAAGCCTACCCATTCATTCAGAGAGCTCTGAGAACGCCAAAGAAGATTCATCCAGTCAAAATCAATACGTACTGCCACAAGTGCTAAGCTAATTAGGAAAATCTCATAATTTTTTATAAGAGTTAACTAGATCTTCTAGACAGACCAATATGGTTTTCCATGTTTTCTGGAATGGAGGTACATGTGGAAATATGAAAACTTCCTTCTATTTTTGTGACTTGCTTCTTTGTGCAGTTGTTTTTCAAGTTTCTTGCTTTTTTCTTTGGATATCATTTGAAGCATCATTAAAACAAACCTAAAGAGCAGTACTGATAAACTTTATAAGTAACATTTTAAAACTTTAATATACTTTGAGTTTACTGGATCCTATATAATATCCTATGAGGGAGAAATATGATGTATAAATCATGAGGTTTTCACCTTATGTTACTCACAACTGCCTTTATTACTCATAAAGAACCATGTAAGGCATTGTGTTTACAAAGAAGGTTCAGAGAAATTGCTTTGTTCTTATGAATGTTTTACTAAGAGTATGGAAATAGGATGGAGTCATGATGTTTATATGGGAGATCTTAAGGAAAATAAGATGCATCATCACAGGAAATTATCTTCCAGCTGTGTCCTCCATCTTTAACATATAAAATCTGAAATTTCTCTGCCCTTTTATCTGGTCTGCTCACTTTCAAGGTAATGATGGAGGACCCCTGTTATATTCTAGAAGGATAGCAAGGGGATATCATGCTGGAGACGTTAGCTTTTTCTTTCTTGAAAATACTATGATAATATGTATACAGTCTTTTCTTCATTCTTTTGGCACAGAGTAAACCACTGAGTTGTTTAGTCTCAAATACCTGCCATTCAAACATATGCATCTCAAATGCATTTCCATACACATAAAAATATGCATTTATTACATGATGATGATTTATGATATGATGATTTATTAATCATCATAAGTATGGAATGGTATATTTTCCATAGCAGGTGGAACAAGAGTTCAGAGAAGTCTTATAATCAGGACAAAGTCACACCAAATCAACATTTTTAGACCCAAAGGAAAAAATAGAAGTAAGCGAAAAATTTGTAATGCATAAAATGAAGACACTTCTGGTTTTACAAAATAAATAGTAAGTTTAACACAGCTATCAAATAGTTGTGTTCAACTTACTATTTATTTTGCAATATTATATTTATAATGGAAAACAAGACTTGTTACAAAAACATACAGCATTTCGAAGATCATAGGGATTTGAAGTGTTGTTTATAATTTTTTATGTCAAATGTCATATCTAAAATTTAAGTGGCTTTCCAAGCAAACCTTTTTATAGACAATATCTATGTATATAATGTCCTCCCCACACTGTGTTTTAATTTGAATTATGGAATAGTTTTCAAAAAAAAATCAAAAATATACTTTTTGCAGCAGGATATTAATGAAATTGGCACAGTCACAGTGATGACATAGGCAGCAACTACTGTTTTGTAATTTTTGTGAGTAGTCAAAATTACTAGCATAATAAAAAGGCCATAACAGAAGAATTGTAAAGGACTGATTTCCTGCTTTTTGGCTTTAAACCTGGTGTCATCTATAACTGCATGTCCCTGTGTTCAAATTTATGCAAATTATTTCTACTCGTAAGGAGAAAACTGTTTTTATGTTGACTTGCCAGAGAACCATCCTCTTTTTCTCTGATTTCCTTTTCTACTATAGGATTTTACACTCAATTTATCAGGCAATTAAAACTTGAATCAACAGTTACATAGCAATTGTGCTATAGGGGGAATATATTGCAAACAAAGGTTTGATTAACTCCTGGACATGGCAGTAAAAACTGTAGCTGGGGTCTGTGTATCATCCTGATAACAAAACGAAACACTTATTCTTTAATTGTTCTCTCTGAGAAGAAGAGCAAAGGATGGGATGTAATGGGAACAAGGATAAAAGATGAACTAGGCAACAGGTAGCCAATTTCAAACTTCGGTCAGTGAGTAAAAACAACTGCCACCTTGTATCTCTCTAATTACTGTAAAGTGATTTGATCTTACAATAGCTTCTTCAGAATTCATCACAGATGCTCAGCTGCCACTAGCAGATATTTTTTATTCATTGTTTCAATGCAGACCATAAACATAATACAAGGGAAGCTTTCACTTTTAGGGAGGAATATGATTCAGACTAATTTCTTAGACAAAATGTTTGTGCTCTCATTCTGGATATACACATTCAGGAATTTCCACCTGAATGGGAGGAAGAACTTCTTTACTGTGCAGGTGACTGTGTGATTGCCCAGTGTGGAGTTTCCCTCACTGGGGAGATTCAAGAACAATATGTAGAAATCCTATGCCATGTGCTCTGGGATGGCTCTGCTTGAGCAGGGAGGCTGGGCCAGATGACTCACTGTGGCCCCTGCCAACCTGACCCATTCTGTGATTCTTTGATACTGAAAATTTGATATCCAGGTTGGCAGTCTGGCTTTTCTTGTGATGGCCTCATCACTTTGAAAATCTATACCAGCTTTCACAGTACTGCATAACCGATATGTCATAAAATGGAGCTTGGCCTTCCATGAATTTCTCATATAACTTGTACTCATTCCATAATTCCTTTAAAGATGCTCTCCCAACTACATGACATCTGGATTTTGTGGATTTTGTCTGGTGTAGAGCAGCTGTTCAGAAAAAAATGTGAGAAGATCTAGTCTAAGCACAGTTTTTTGACACAAGTTATGCAAGCATATTGCAGGAGAAAACTAAGTATCAAGTGTTTAGTCTGGTTGCATAGGAAATTATTCTAATATCAGACTTGTCATACCTCAAGTGCTATTTTTGTGGCTTGAGTGGAGCTATAGGCCCATTGTGACTGAAATTATAATGAAATTTCTTATTTACAAGTAAAAACCTAGGCAAGTTGTACTTCTAACATTTTTTCTCTACAAGATAACTCCGTTCTGTGACTAGGAACAAACCATGAGCTGTCAAGAGAATTCTTGAGCAAAGAAAGCACAGGGAGAATAGGAATGCAAAGCACAGGTCGCATCATGACATGCCTCACTGGCTAAATTCCAGACTGAAATGGTCCCTGCTCTCCACTCTAAACAAATGATCATGTCCTTCATAGCATTTTTTAAGAGATGAGGCCTTATCCAAACCAACGAGTGGAAATGAAGACCCTTGCTTGATTTCAGAGTTTTACATAAATTTTCAGAGATCAATGAATTCCAGAAAATAAATTTTCTGTGGGAGAAGAGAGCAGGGATTGATTGTATGTTCATAGAAGAGGGAATGGAAAATGAGGGAGAAAGAAAATAGAAAAAATAATGAAACTAAAGACATGTGAAGGGAAGTAGGAAAGGGGGAAAAAGGAAAACAAATTCAGAGAGAGAAACATAGAAGGGAGAGACTTAAAAAAACAAAGGAAAAAGAGAAAAGGAAAAAAAGTAAAAGGAAGAGGAAAAACAGATTGAAGAATGAAGAGAACTGGAAAAAGATCAAGTGATCAAACATTCTTTAAAGTGTGATACTCCTTTACATGTACATGGCAAAATAAGAAACAAGGAATTAGGTCAAGAGAAAGTTATGAAAGGGAAAGAACACCTGTTCAACATCTCTGTCAATGATGTGGAGGAGATGGAGTGAACATGCATCATGTCTGCAGAAGGACCAGTTAATAGTTTTGAGGCTAATGAAACAAATATACAGAAAAGGTTAAAAGCTAATATGCAATATTGTAAAATGAGAATACTATGCTTAAGATATCGTATGTCAGCATTTCTCTCTCCTTTTCGATAAAGTAAATGGTTTGCTGTTCATGGGTTGTTTCAGAATTTTTCCTTCAAAATTTTTTTGCTGTGTTTTCATATTGTAGGCAGAATTCCCATTTAAAGGAGTTTTATTAGGGTATTATTGTTCAGAAAAGGACTTGACAAGTAAACAGTATATTTCACATCAGTCCATTTTGAAATTCCAGCTTATCCATGTCTCAATATTTTATTTATTCACAATTAAATCCTTGTCTGAGTTAGCAGGGTTATTTCTTTGCTTCAGTTGATTTGTCAGAATTGATAAAACAATTTTATCAATTCAGAGGTGCCAGCTTGTCAGAACCTAAATCAAGGTGTTTCTTTTAAAGCTCATCTTGCATCAGGAAGTCTTCTGTGAATACAGGGATGCAATACTGTTTATTTGCCCTTTATTTCTCCCCAGAGATATGGTAATATGGAATTGTGAGTAAATGACAAATAAATTTCCTCTTTTATCCTTACTCTATGGGGTTTTCTTAATTTTTTTTTTTGCATTTTTTCTTTTTAAAACTAAATAATCTCTCAAGTCACATTGTGGGTCCAAGACTTTCTAAGATTTCAAATTAATTCCTGTTTTTATTTCATTATTACTGTAACCAAATTCAGAAAGATGAAGAAGAAAAATCCAAATATATTAACTTTCCACCAAAGGAAATTTAAGCAACAGTAGTATTTTCTGTAGTGTTTTACACGTCTTTCTTCCTTTAAAACTAAAGATTAAGAAATTATACTTCTGCATTGTAAAACTCCATAATCTGTGTTCTAAATGCAGCATTTAAGAAGTACACAACACTATGTCTAAAGGGGGATGGTTAGTTGAAATAAAGCCCTGCATAAGAAATTATATTGTAAAAGCTGTCATTTTGTCATTGCTACCTGAAATCAACAGTTGTGCCTCAAGGGCTGAAACCTAGTTTCAAATAAATCAACTGGAAAATACCTAACACCTAAAACCTAAAACTCCCAAAGATTTCTTTGATTCTAAAAAAATGACTAAGCATGATTCTACCTTGAAATTAATAACTATATATCTCTATGTATCTATGTATGTATGTATGTATGTATGTATGTATGTATGTATCTATCTACCTATCTATCTATCTATCTATCTATCTATCTATCTATCTATCTATCTATCTATCTCTCTAGTCTATGTCCTTATCTCTAATCAGCTACTCTGTTTGTATTAAACAAAGGAATTTTTCCCAAACATTCTTAAGTAAATATCTAAAATCAGTGACATGAATATCCATTTACTGTTTAAGTACTCAGAGACTGACCATTTGTAAAATTTTAGGAAAATTCATAGCCTTAAGTCTAAACAAAGGCTTTCTCTTGACACTGAAGCTCAGTCTAGTTATGCACTGTCAAGAACAGAATATTGGATTACTGAAAACAATAGTTCAACTAATTTTCACCAAAAAAAGGGTCAGTGAAATATATTATGAAAGCAGAAAAGATTTCTGGAACTTTTTGGGAAATTCCATACTATAGTTGGAGACCTTCAAAAGAATCTGTTAACCTCCGTGTTAATCTTTATTATTTCTGATTCATAGGTTAATAGTAAAATTTGCGTGGCAATGTTACTTACACAATTGAATTGCAGCATACCGTAGCACATAGAAATGACAGAAATCATGAAATGACTTGAGGAGACTATGATGTAAATTTATGATAAAATACAGGAATGCTGGTTTTATTCTGCTATCACTCACCATGATAATAAAATTCCCCATGAGGTAGTAAAAGCAAACCCTGAATGTATGCTTTCCAAGGACTCACTATCAGTTGCTCTTAATTCTTGAGTAGATGACAAAAAAAAAGAAAGCTGGAAGAAATTTATTGTAATATATGCTTCCTGTTATTTTTGTGTTATTGGGATATCTGTAAGTTTGTGAAGGAAGAACAACCACGAAGATTTATGAAGAGGGGGCAAGGCTGAAAACCACATGAAATATGAGAAGTCCACATTTAAAGGCCAGAAAAGAAAGGTAAGTATGAAGGAGGTCTTAGGAGGCACAGCTTTGGGTACAACTTGATAAGGTACATGAATGATCTAGATACAGAAAGTTTAAGTCATACATGTTTTGAAGAACATGTTCTGCTAGAGATTAACAATGCTGAGCATCTAGAAAACTAAGACTAAGACAGCAACAATTTTTTTTCTTTCCTCTTGCATGTAATTGGCGTTAGAGTTGATGAAAATCCTGTTTGAATAATTTGGATAAATTATTTGGTTACGTGCTTCAGATGACCTGGAGAAATTAATGAGTTTAGAAATTCAAATTTCATAAATTAGCTTTTGGAGTTATTGCTAAATCTAATCAGAGATGTTCCTGATTTACGTAAACATACCTTCCTTCAAATGTCTATTTATAGGAATCAGAAAATCCATATACATCTGATTAAAAGTTTTCTTTACCTGTACTTCTCTATTTTATGATATGTATATTTCAACTCAGTTTTAAAAATGGAACTGACGTTTTAATAATAAAAAAAAAAATCACACTGCCTGTGTTCACATTTCAATACTACAATCCTTTGTATTGCTGTAATACTTTATTTTGTGAGCATTAGTAATCATGTCTCAGAGCATTGGCAGACCAGATAATATTGGTATCACAAGTGTTTGAAGCAGAAATAGCATAGTCTTTTATCAAAACCTGTCTGATAGGGTACCATTTGGTAACGGGTGAAAGTGTGTTTGAATTGAATATTTTATGGCAGCAATAATTTTAAATATTTTTCAGAAACATAATGATCTACTGCAGTAATTCTCAGTTTAAAATGTACCTGTTTCGTTCAAAAAAAAGCACAGAGAGTAAAAATTACTTCTTATCTATTTGGAGCCACAACTCTTTTTTGCAGAATGAATTATCTTTTTTTTTCCTAATTGTTGAGACCCTAATTTTTTCTATTAATTGAAAAAGAGTGTCCTCAATATCAAATGCATTTTAGTATCAACCAAATACATTCAGGAGAAAACCTGCTGCAACAGGATGAGGTCAACAACATTTGATGTTTAGTCATACCATGTTTTTTCACTGTAATTACCTGTATGTCCCACAACGACAGCAAGGGAATTCCCCCTTTACTCTTTTTACTCTTGAAAAACGGGGTACATATTTGCTGTATTTGTAGGTGTGGAAGGCCACTTCTTTTTATTGTACATGGAAATTGTTACCTTTTTCTAAATGAAATGGTACATACTGCTTGTGGCAAAATTACTTATAATAAGATTGCTCATTGCTGAATTGCTAGACTTGGCCAATATGCTGCTGGCTTTCCAGGAAATGCTGTTTTGTTTTAGGCAACTGCAAAATTTATCATCTATCTTCTGCCATTTTACTAAAAGAGGAAGGAAAACTTTGAAACTTGATACCAGAAACTGTTCAAAAGATGCAAGGTCACATAAAAATTAGAGCTTCTTTCCCCAAAAATGTTGAACATCCCAACTAAAATTCATGTACGCTAACACACTCAGCATAAGCAGCAAACAAGATGGTGGAAGCCATTGTGGATCATAAATACTATGACATAGTTGTCATCATGGAAACACAATGGAATGTCTCACAAAACCCAAGTGCTGCAATGGATGTCTATAAACACTTCAGAAGGGACAGCCAAAGGAAGAGAGGTGGTGGAATAACCCAGTATGTTAGAAAATGTCTTGATTTTCTAGATCTTAATGATGGTAATGATGAGGCCAAGTTCTTATGAGTAAGAGTCAGGGGAAAGGCTGATAAGGCAGCTACTCTGGTGGGCGTCTGTTGTAAGGGTGTAAATGCCAAGAAAATGTTTTTTAAGCTGATGGGAAAAGTAAATGGCCTCAAGTTCTACCAGGGGAGGCTTAGATTTGATATTAGGGGAAACTTCTTCTTTGAAAGGTGTTCAAGGACTGGAATAGGCTGGCCAGAGAAGTGACTGAATTGTCAGCCCACAAGGTATTTAAAAGATGCATAGATGTGGCACTTAAAGATATGGTTTAGGGATGGATTTGGTAATGTTGTGTTAACAGCTGGAATCAATGACCTTAGAAGTCTTTTCCAACCTAAGCAATTACAAGAAATAGCTAATGTCCCCCTATACAAGTTTGGAAACTCTCTATTAGAGGGCTGTATTTAGTTGTTGTAGGAAGCACGTGTCTCTTACATGTAGCAGGTAATGCAAAATTGTAGCCCTGGTTTGTGCCTCACGTGTTTTGGTTTCTGAAATTCCTTCCCCAGGGGAACTTTCTGTAAACAAAAGACATGTTTTAGTAATGGCAAGAATGTTTACATATTTCCACTAAGAGGGACTTCTTTTTGATGTCCCTCTGGTCTGACCAATGTGATTGAAGAGGTTTGTCTTCTTGTCACCAATCAAATTGATCTGTGTAGAATAGTATAAAAAGAAAAACGATTTCTGAGAATAAAAGAGTCACCTTTTCAGCCTTCTGGAGTTGAAGTCTTTGTGTCGTTGTTGTGTACTATAGTGACATAGAATGAAGCCTGAACCCATATATTTCATTACAACTTTTTGATACTCTATCCTATATACAAAACCAAAGACTCAAGTAAAGTCTTCAACCTGGAACTTGGTTTTCTTTCTTCTTCCAAAAGAAAACTCCTTTAACAAATGTTGTCATGTAATGAATTTCTAGTTCTCCTGCTTAGACATTTGTGAAAGAGAATGATCTTCACTGGAAAATTTGTAGAGGTTTTTCCACTAAATCATGCAGGCTGAGGTCTCAGCACTGAGATTTTCCAGCAAAACCTGGTCTGAATCTTGCTTGGATCTGTATGTTCCTTCTTTAGAATTCATGGAAGTGTTTAATATTTAGCTAATGGGATAGCTTATAGCTGATATTACAAAGCAGCCCACATAATGCTCAAATAGCTTCTTTGTGTTGTGACAATAATACTGGTGGTGCTTCTCAGTAACCAAAAGTTACTAATACCACACATGTTAATATATAAATAAGATTAAATATCTGATGATAATACTAATTACACATGTTAATATAGTTTAATTGGCTCTGGAACTTTGCAAACCATGGTTTGGTAGACCACAAGAAAAGTAAAGCATGTGCCTTGGTACTGAAGACAGTACTGTACACTTTTCCACATAGTTTTGTCATGTGTGGTGAGATTGGGCTGAAAGCCAAAGCGGGCTATTGCATATTTATGATGATTTTTGCTTTTGAAAATCTGCACATAGAATGTAACTTTCACAAGCAGCTGCTTCTTTCAGGAAATGAAACTGATTTTCACTGCCCCGTGTTGTAAGGCCCACAGCAGTGGCATGGATCTACATCCTGTGCTAAGTCATCAGCCTTGTTACAAGTGCTTCCTTCAAGTGTTCCTTGCTGACCTGCAAGAGGTGGGTATACTTAGCTGTCTTCTTATGTTAAACAAAATTTGCTGACTAATTTTAAATCTAATTGCAATCAATGGTTTTTCCATGTATTGTGAATGAACCTCTAAAGCAGCTTTAATCCATTTAATTGATTATATCACTTCCAACTGTGTCCTGATCTTACCTTAGACAGTCTTAGATAAAGCTGATTTTTAAAAGAGAGCATTTCAGTACTAAGCTGTCTGATAATACTCATAATCAGATTTGATTTTAAAGTCTTAAGGAACTTCTTTGTAGCTAAATTACTTCTCAACATCACTATATCTGATTAATTGAAACCTCTGTTTCCTCAAAGGTGATATATTTTCAGGGAGCATTTACAGAATGATATTTACATAGCAAGACTTCCTTCTGTAGTACTGAGCTATGTTTTTCAAACCAAGAGTGTACAGTTTTGAACAACAGAATTGCAAGTTGAGTAATGAAAGTAAGGTTTAGCATGTTGTGGTGCACAATTTCTATAGATAGAAATAGGTAAATACCATGTATCTCATTGACTGGACAAGTTGAGATCAAACACTCTGGTCTGAATTAATTAGATCGGGAGATGGCAACATTTATGAGTCTTCAAAGCATTGCAAAAAATAATGAACCATGTTTCAGAAAATGAAATTTTATTTTGGCCTTATGTTAGACAGAAATTGGGAATACCCATTTGGATAAGTTCATCAGGAAATCACCAATGGTAGTTTCCTCTTCCCTACCAAGAACAACCTTTAGAATTAATTGAGTCAGCTGGCCTAGCAAGCAGATGTCCAATTACGTCATGGAACATGGGTTGCAGTGTATCTTCTTAAACAAAACATGTAAATATTCAAAATGCAACATGGTGCTGATGTGAAGCTTACATATTTACACTTAGCATCTGTTTACGAATTCACTTTAAAAAGTAGCTGTGAAAATGGGGCTATTTAGCAGTATTATTTCCAGGGACAAATACAACTCTATAAACATTCAGCAAATGTTTTGAAATCTGGCAACTACTCTTCTCAGAGGGGGATCTCTCTTTACTTGAGAGTGTATCCCTAGGTGGTGAATAAAGAGAGATGCTTGGCTTGCTATCATATCTCTAAACACATCAGATAACTATGCCCACCAGCCTACTTGGACACAGCAGTGGGTTTGACCATCTGCTCCCAAATATGACTACAACTCAATTTTGGCAGTAGAATTCATGAGTAAAAGGCAAGGGGTACTAAGAAATACTGGGTTCAGACAGGTGCCTTGGAAATTTAGCCTTGGTAATGTATTGTTGTAACAGGGATATGCTTTCATATTTCCACAGCTCTTTGAAAGTGCACAATTTGTGTTGGCGTGGGACAGCAGAAGGCTGTCACTTCTGGTTAGTACTGCTTTCTGTAGGAGCTACTGTTCATGTGCTATGTAGTCTAGACCAAAAGGTAGCAGAAAAATTCTACCTAACAAAAAATAAATATACCCCACTGCATAATGCTATATACATCATAGAAAGGACTGCAGAGGAGTCAAATTTTTCATTTGCTGCTACCTTCTAGAAGAGGGCTAAGTGGGTACAAGGCACAGCTGTGACCCCTTATTTAGCTAATCAAGAATCCTTTACAAGAGATTTTGGGAAAAATGGATAGAGGCCACTATTAAAGCAGTCACACAAAAATGACATAATGGTCACCTGTTGGTCTCTTTTCATTCCTTCAAGAACCATTCTGGAGGACTCTTTGCTTTTCTGACCTTCTAGTAGACACTTTCCTGCAATCTGAAAATGGAGTAAAATGGTATTCTTAAAGGTGACTTTATAAGCCATTCTCAAAATAAGAAAAATAAGGCTGAACATTACAAGGAAACGACAGGGTGTGCATTAATAAAGGAGTGAAGGTAAAGATACCTTACAAGAATTAATTTAGACTGTTTCTCCTCCAGTTTTTCTCTTCTCAGATGCTTAACTGTGCCTTGGTCCTGGTGACTGGAGACATGTCATGTGACCTATTTGGGGAATTAATTTTTCTTTTTTTTCCAGTTTCCCATGGAATAAGTTTAGTTCTACTTAGTAAATTAGGTAAACCCCAAATTCGAAAAATCTTGGCCCAGACTGCCTAAATGTGAATAAAACCTAGAAAATCTAGATACTTGCTCAGAGAGCTTAGCCTAAGGATATGGTTCAAAGATGCTGAACTGGAAAATTCTGTGTAACTCTGTTAGTTACACAGAAGTTACTACAACTGTAGTCAGTCCTAATTGTTTTTTTACTAATTGCTACCACCATCAGAGAACAAAAAAATCTCATTTTCTCAGAGGAATAAAAATTTAGAAAAGAAGTATGATCTTTGATACAGAAGAGGCCAAAGTGAAAGTTAATTAATTTTTCTATTCATCCAGATTCCTTCATTTTAAGATGAAGGTTTTAATGACAGAAGAGGCTTGAGACCAAATAAACCTAAGAGCAAACACCTTCAGGAAAGTTCAGAAATATATTGTGAGGGATTAAGAAAATCAAAAGACCAGATTGTATTGTTACCATCTTCAATACTAAAATAGGAATATAGAAGGAAGAACAGTTGCTATATTTGTGCTTACTCAGTGGTATAAAAGTTAAGAAAATGAAGAAGGAATACAGAAAGCCAAAGGAAAAAATCATAAGCTGTTCCAAACGTCTATTCCCACCTAATACTATGAGTGAAACCACATGAAACATTGAACATTTTGATGACTGCAGCTAACTACATCTTTAACCTCTTCACCCCAGACAAATTTTGTGTCTTTTGTATTTATTTAGCAAAGTCTTTGAGGTTCTTTTTAAATATTCCTTTAAGGTTCTCATGTAACTAAGTCAACCCTTTTATTTAAATTTGTGAAAAAAGTCTTCTTTTAAACAAAGAATATTTTCAGATAACAAGCATATATTTATAGAATTTGAGACACAGGATGAGACAAATAGCCTTGCCATCCAAATCCCATACCAAAATAGTTCTCTTTCTTTAAGTTTTCTTCATCTGATTCAAAATATAGGACCAATTTTCTAAAAAATATACTGAAATAAAATCCAGAGGAAATCCCAATTAAACAGAAACCTTGGTAAGAATTGCCAGGACTTGGATTCTGAGGCAGGGACTTGACCCTCCAGTTGGGGCTTGAACCTGTGTCATCTCTGTGCAGTACAAAGTATCCCCTTTTAGGAAAATGAACCAATGGGAAAATGACATATTCAATTAGAAAATGGAAGCAGAATATTTTACAGTCTGATTTCTTGCATTTAATTTCATGCATCTTGCTTCATCACTTTTTAAAAATATTATTTATATTTTACCATTTTAAGCACTGGGCATTTTTCTAGTTTAACAGCAAGTCATTCCAGGCTGACTGACTCATTTTATTATCTAGCACAAGCAATATATTTAATACACTGTTTCAAGGGATAAAAACCTTCTATTATTGTTCCCTAAAGGAATTGCATTAATTAAACTTCCTGGCTAAATTCTCCTGAAATAATGAGTGAGCTGCTTGTTACCATGTAGAATCTCAAATGAAACAGAGGACAGATTTTTAACAAGGAGGCATTCTGCAAGGCCTATCTAAGAATTTCAGTGCAGAGCCCTCCGCCAGCTCAGTGGGCTGTCCTGGAAATTGAAATGTTGCCTAGATCTTGCAGGGGACTGTTGTCTGTGGCCAGATCTCAGAATGCCCATATGTCATACTTTCTCATGAAGGCCTTAGGAGGCAATCCTAAACTTACTTCCTTCCTTTCATTTGCTGAGACATTACGAGAGCAACTATTAAAATCTCTCAGAGATTTAGACATGTGACATTCTTCCACAGACTTCTTCTTTTGGAGTGGTGTATTTGTTTCCAGTACTTGTTTTCTCTCTTAGGCTGATAAGCAGGGTCTGCTTGCTCTTCTCAGTGTCATCACTGTACCTTGTGAGTCCTGACATTGAGATAAACACGTACAGAAATTAAACATCCTTTCTTTCTTTATGGACTAGTTTTAAAACCACTCTCTGGATGGAAATCCTGAATAGAATAAGCACTACCCTCAGTGTCACCTTTCTCCAAAATCTTTTCTGAAAGTCTAAATTTTGTGCCCAGTATGAAGCCACATCTCTTGTAAATTTACCTATTGTTCAAGATAGGCATAGAGAAGATGAAGATCCCACCTGATGTACTGCTTCCAGCTATGGGGGCGCCAACATAAGAAAGATATGGACCTGCTGGAGTGAGTCCAGAGGAGAACCACAAAGATCATCAGAGGGCTCAAGCACCCCTCCTATTAATACAGGCTTATAGACCTTAGTAGTTGTTCAGCCTGAAAAAGAAAAAACTCCTGGGAGACCTTAGAACACTTTCCAGTATCTGAAGGGGGCTTCAAGAAAGCTGGAGAGGGACTTATTACAAGGACTTGTAGTGGTAGGATTAACAGGGAATCACTTTAAACTGAAATAGGATATGCTAATATTAAGTACAAGCAAGGAAGTCTTTACTGTGAGGACAGTGAGGCACTAGAACAGGTTTCTGGAACAGAGAAGTTGTGGTTTCCCCATCCCTGCCAAGTGTTCAGGGCTAGGTTGGTTGTGGCTCTGAGCAACCTGTCCTAGTGAAAGGTTTTCTGTCCATGGCAGGGAATCTGGAATCAGACGATCTTTAAGATCCCTTCCAGCCCAAACCATTCTGTGAGTCCATGATCTGTCATACATTCAGTTAAATGTGCATTAAAAGCACAGCTTTCTCTTTTGTCTCTATAGAACTACTTTATAGAACTACTCAGGAGTGGGTTTTGTCTTGGATGAGGGACAGACAATGTATTTATATTTGTTTACTCTGAGTTATTTTTGTAACTGTGCAAATAACATCTAAAAGAACTTATTGTTCTGCATGTTGTAGAAAAGTGTCCTTGCAAAAGGACAAGCTAAGTCAGAAAACATGCCAGAAGACATCCAAGCAATATGATGGTGAAGAAAAGTATTGTACCTTTCCAACACAGGATTTCTGCAACTGTGCTGTGTGCAAAGCAATGCTGAATAAGACTGCAAGGTTTCCAGGCTTCCCACAGGTTATAAAATGCTGTGATTTAAAGATCAAATATATGAGACTATCAGGATTTTCAATCATGACATGGGTTGCATTTTGACCATAATTATAGAAATTATTTTTCCTCTAGTTCATCTCAAAAAGATGTGGTTTATAACTATATCTTATCAAATAAGAATAAAAACTAGATGAGGTATTACTGCTCTGAAACCTGTCCTCTAGTATTAACCTCCTTATGCTATTACATTTGTGTAAAATAAAAAAATTAATGTATTGAGGTTTTATTACTGCAAAACCAATGGAGCTACTAATACAATAAAACTCTCTGGGAAAAAAATGTATTCTTTTACAACTTCTTGACACTTTTTTTCTCCTCTTAGGAAGAATCCTATGTGAGAGGAAATTCTGTTTGTAAAGTTAAAAAAGTCTACATGGATCATCTTTTAGATTACAACAGATAAAATGTGACTGAGATTGTTGCTCTTAATAATTTCTAACACTATAGTAAAAGTAAATTTATGTCGGATTTCATCCATAACTTACTGGATTTATTTTTTTTTTTCTGGTCAGTCATTTGTGACTCTGGCACTATCATAAAATAACATAATTAGGCCAAAACAGAACTTCCCTTGCCAGAAAACAAGATACTTTTCATGATACTTAGAGACAGAAGATTAAAAGTGTAAAAGGAAACAGATATACACAGAAAAGTTTGGCTATTCGAGTGTTGTAGTTTTAAACCCAGCTGAAACCTAAGTACCACACAGCTGCTCACTCAACCCCCACTCTCTCCCCCTTCCCCTACCTCAAGTGGAATGAGGAGGAGAATCAAAATAAAACTTTTATATTGAAATAAGAACAATTTAATAATTGAAAACAGATTAAAATACTGTAAAAAATTGTGAATAATAATAGTGATGATCATATTAAGGGACAAACAAGTGACGCACAATACAATTGTTCATCCCCGACTGACCCATGCCAGAACCCCCACTCCCAGATCAGCCTCTTCCAAGTAACTGTTTATGTACTGGGCATGACATTCTATGGTGTGAAATATCCTTCTGGTCACCTGTCTCAGCTGTGCTCCCTCCCAGTTTCTTTTGCTCACCTCCTCAGTAGCAGAGCATGACACAGGAAAATTCCCTGATTTGGGATAAACAAAAACCCAAAACATCAGTGTGTTAACAACACTATTCTTATTCTGAATCCAAAACAGCACTATAACAGTTGCTGAGAAGAAAGCAATTCTATCCCACCCAAATCCAGGACATCCAGTCAGCTAGAAGTGAATTTCTTATCATCCAGAGTTAATATATCTATACCAGTTGTGATCCTGATAATTGAGCTGCACTTTTTCATCACCCTTAATTCCTTAAGTTAACAACGATATGT
This sequence comes from Trochalopteron elliotii, assembly GCA_024734555.1. Lineage (NCBI taxonomy): Eukaryota > Metazoa > Chordata > Aves > Passeriformes > Leiothrichidae > Trochalopteron > Trochalopteron elliotii. The sequence continues at coordinate 205,310 of JANPWX010019719.1, read as the reverse complement.
AATAAATGGACTATATTTCCAAGAACTCTTAAGACCAAATTCATTGCTCCTTGCAGAGATAGCAGTTCTCCTGTTGAAAATTTTCATGATAGCAGCACTACTGACAAACTAGGATAAGCTATTTGTCCCACACTTGGCTAAGAAAGTCCTGTCATGACTCTGTTCCGTCTTCTGGTACGATGATATTACCACAACATCTCGGCATATAGGCCAATTTATTCTACAAAAAGGAGCTGTAGCAGACAGAACTTGAATAATGCAGGTATCAGTATGAATTAAACCAACCTGAGGGTCTTCTTAGATGTGGGATTGAGAAGAGACACAGCATTTCTCCTTGCATTGTGCAAAAGCCAGATTCACTTACCTCAGTCTCCCTCTATCTTGGTGGAATTTTCAACTTACTGTCATGGACAGAAAGGATTTCTCTGCCAAAAGCAGACTGTTTTAAACAGTCAGGTCACAAAGGAAAATCTGTCCCAGCCTTATGACTTAAATACACGTCTGCTTGGTGTGTATTTCTGACAGTGAACTAGCAGTGTGATAATTACAGGTAAGAATGGAATAGTTTACTTGTTCTAGAGGTAATTATGTTTTATTTCTTAGAGTAATTTTACACATAGTACATTTTTTTCACAAGTTGTACTATTTCAAAATTATTTGGTGAATGTTCAGACTTCAGTTTTGTTTCCATTTAAACAAAAAGAATATTCAGTCAGTTTGAAACACTTTATAGCTGAAGACTATTTTTGAGTTTCTTCCAAGTGAAACACATCCAGTAGAATATACTTTAATTTAGATTTTCCTCAACACTGTCTGAATTTTGTCTGATATTGAGTAGGAAGTTAGTGTCAGTAATTATTATACTTACAACCTACAGAACCAAAGCATCAGGTTAAACAATAGGGGAGACATAAACACAGCTAAATTATCTTTATACTTCTTTCCTTTAGCAAATGGGGAAACTTGTATACATTCAGGCTAAATCTGAATCTGAATCCAGCCATGGAAACATAATCACATTTCGTCCCAGACCAAATGATTGATTGTACAGAGTATTAAGTATTCATTTTTTGTCTGTCTCCAGTTTCAAGCTTTTAACACCAAACACCTTTATTGTTGAGGATTTTTTTGTGAGGCTTTGAAAATTCAAAGGTGAAAAACCCAAGCTTGGATGCAACAGCTTATTCAGGAAGACAATTGTAATGAAATTCTGTACTGACATACTAAAAAAACCAAAATTCCCCTGAGTATGTTGTCTGAGATGTCAGGATAGTGCACTATATATCCTGAAAAAATAAACTGTATGCTAAACTGCCTGCCAGATTTTAGAAGAGTGGGTCAATGATGCCCATATGGTCTTTTGCATTTCCTAGGTCTGCTGTACATGAGATTTATTTGCAGAAGAGATAAAGAGCTACACATATGCAATCAATATACTTACACAAGGGAAGAGGCTTAGTAACATTTACAAAATGCTCTATCCTGAGCAAAAACAAATCCGTGGGAGAATACTGAACTTTCATATTTGCCTTCAAACCCATACTTAACTAACAGTGTACTTACACTTAAACCACACTAAATAGATCCTAGCTGTTAATATTGTTCTTGTACAGTATTACAAATATTTTGCCTTGATATTATGAATAAAGATAGATCATATATTAAGCATAAACAAATAAAAATGCTATAGTTAAAAATATGCATGTGCTGATTTAGGTTCTACTGTCGTAGTAGTTGCTTGGACTGTTCTGACAAGTTTGTGGGTACTGACAAGCAAGCTCAACACAGAAGTAGTATTTAATACCGCTGCCAAGAGGTCTATGCCCTGCCCTTTACATGTGTCCATGATCAAATTTTAACTTTAAAAACTCTGTGTTTTCAATTAATTTTTTTGACTGTTGATGTCAAACTTCTGTCTGTTGGTTCTACTGTAAATAAAAGTATTTGTTTTTTATTTAAAAACATATATGTGAAGAAGGAAAAATTCACTTTTTCTGTCTTTCAAGGCTCTTTCTTTTTGCTTTTTTTAACAACACATATTGTTAATGTGATATAAGAGAATACGCAAATATATTACCCCCCTTTAGTAGAATGTAATATAGAATAAAGATGATCCTTGTAGCACCCTTGTCCCAAGTAACACTCCTTCACCTTAAATCCTGCCATCTTGTTTAGCTCTGAATTCCCTCACAGCCCACATCTCCTCCACCAGCCATACTCTGCTTCCTGCAGCCACAAACCTCAGGTCAAATTCAGAGTCTTCCTGGTGATCTTCCTGTAAAAGCAACACAGCTACTAGTCAGATGTGACATACCTGTCAAAGATCTTTCTTGTCATAAGGTGTGGTTGGTGGTGTATGTACTAGAGAGCTGCTTACACGAATATTTATGAGCTTTTTCAATTAAGTGAGTGTTGTATGCCTATATGACTGTTTCTCAGTTTAGCTCTAAGTACTGTTTAAATTACTACTTCCCCTGCCATAGCACTCTTAGGTGTCTATTCTTGGAAATGTATCACTTTTTATTTTGAATTTACTAACTTTAGGCAGTCTGACTTATACTTTGTACTACATGTGTTGCTGCTGTTACCTAATCAGATTGTCTGCAGCTTGTTTTCACTGTTTGAGGGCCAGAAAAATGAAAATATAAACTAAATGCCCAATTCTGAAAGCATTTCCTATTATGAGGAGCCACATTGGAAGCAAAAAAATTTACTTTGAGAAGAGCTATGACCAATATGAAAAGCCTGCAGGATAGTACTGTAACATATAAAGAAAATCATCTTGCTTATATTCTGCAAAGCTAGAGTATGATGAATATGTACAGGAAGAATCCTGCGAAGTGTGGAGAATTTTAACCCTCACCAACCCTCAGTAAAATGAAGGGTGCTGAAAAGACTGAATAGACAAACTAGTAAAATTGTTACACTGTAGGTAGAGATGACATTTTGTAAAATTTTAAGTTATATGTCACACATAATCATTTCAGACAATAAACTGTGAGATCAACAAAATAAAGGATTGAGTGTTCACTTGGAGATGCTAAAATTTTTATGTGAAATCTAATTATACGGCACATGTACTCTATATTTTAAATGTTCTGTACTGTTTTGGTGTGGCAAGATTTTGGTAGTGGTGGACCTACAAGGCTAGACGTTTTCTCCATATGCAATAAAATCAGTGCCAGCTCTCTCCAAGATAGACTTGCTGCTGCTGACCATGGCTGAGCCCATCAGAGACACTGTTAGTGTTGTGGAGATAAAGGATTTGAGAAGGGGAGAAATGCTGCTGCACAAGAGCAAATGTATCCAAAACAGAGGAGTGAGAATGTGAGAGAGGCAGCTCTGCAGACACCAAGGTCAGTGGAGAATGAGGAGGAGCAAGTGCTCCAGGCACCAGAGCAGAGATTCCCCTAAAGCCTGTGATGAGGAAGGGTGTGTGTCTGCAGCCCAGGAGGTCCACAGTGGCAAACATATCCATCTGCATCCTGTGGGGTCCATGCTGGAGCAGGTGGATGCCTGAAACAGGCAGTGACCCTGTGGGCTGCCTGCACTGGAGCAGACACCTGGCAAGGGCAGTGAATCCATGGAGAGAGGAACCCATGCTAGAGCAGGTTTGCTGACAGGACCTGTGGCTCCACAGGGGACCCATGCTGGTGCAGCCTGTTCCTGAAGGGCTGCATCCTGTGGAAGTGACCCACAGCACAGCAATTCAAGAAGTGCAGTCTGTGGGAAGGGATAATTTTGTGGAGGATTATCTCCCATGGGAGGGATCTTCTGCTAGACCAGGGAAAGATGTGAGGAGGAAGGAGGGTCAGAGACAATGTGATGAACCAACAACCTGCATTCTACATTCCCCTGTGCCACTGAGGGAAGGAGGTAGAGAGTTTGGGAACCGAGCTGAGCCCATGAAGAAGAAAGAGGTGGGGGAAGATGTTTTCAAGATTTGGTTTTATTTCTCATTATCATACTCTGATTTTAAATTAAACTGATTTCCCCAAGCTGAGTCTATTTGACATCTGCTGAATTTTTGCTCTCTGTCCTTATATTGCCCACAAGCCATTCATTACATTTTGTCTCCCCTGTCCAGTTGAAGAGGGAAATCAGAGAGGCTTTGGTAGTCATTTGGCAGCCAGCCAGGGTCAACCCACCACATAGAAACAGTCACTTGCAAGAGGTGAATGGCCAGCTAGCAGCTAGCCATTCAGCCTTCTAACCTGTACATTAAAATATACCCATACCATAACAGAGCAATAACACATAGTTTGCAGGTATCGTACAATGTCGTACCTATCATATGTGTCTTTTCACAGAATTAAGCAGAAATCTGTGAAATAAAAGCAAAAGGGGCTGTGACTTTATACATTTAGGTACTACTGCTTTTCAACTGTAAGTATGACAATATTAGCTGGTTCATGATGTATGAAGTTACAGACTTTTCCACTTGTCTGAGTTAAAGACTAAACCACGTGAGGTAAAGGGTAGAGCCTTTTCCACCTGTCTCTTTTGGGCTACTAGAGTTTGCATATACTAAACAGATATTTTGACTGTTTTCTGGGTATTTCATTTGAGTTGCTAATGTTTAATTAAATAAAATCACAAAATGGGGTGTTTTGAAGAAGTATGAACTGACTTTGCAATGATTGCGATATTCACATTATTTTTTGCATAGTTCTGCCACAGAGATCTCTTATCTTTCCCTGATGTTCTTTTTTATCAGAATCACTGAAAAAAAAGCATTGATTCTGCCTAATCTTTTACATCAAATTGTCTTTGCACTGGAGACTAAAATTTCTCCCTTTCAGTATTCTTTCAGGATATTAGTTTGTATTTTAGGCTGGGTAATGATGGGATTCCCTTCAGCAGAAAAACTTTAAAGGACAGTTTGCTTTTGAATGCTGCCTCTTTGCACTTTAGTACATACTGACTGTCTGGTGCATTATAGTAATTTACAGCAAGACAGTAATCTATCCCACAGCAATCTATCCCAACAGTCTTCATATGTCACACTCTACCCTACTGCCAATCCACCATGTGATTTCCTTCTTCCTCCTCCCCTGTAATGATGTACTGTTAGAAAAAGCATTATACACACCCCCCCTAGTCACCCCACCACACCCTCACACCCACTCCAATTTTCTGATGGCATCTGGGCATGCAGAAGAGGTCCATATGGAACAATCAAGAGTCTCTTCTCACCCAGTATCTTAGAAAATGTGTCTGGACTTATGGACTTGGAGTTTTATGAACCTGTCTCCTGGTACAAGGCCCAGCTTGAGAACACCAGCACTGGGAAAAAACGTGTGTTAAAACTGCTAAAAATAGGATCTTGTGATAGCTTCCAAATACACTAACCCACAGACAATGTTGTGGGTAGCTCATTTCACCATTTCTCTGACAAGACACTACAACAGAGCCAGTTGAACAATCCAGGAGTAGGGCTTACATAGCACAGGACCTGGAAACCAGAGGAGCATGGATGTGTATGTCAACAGTTCAACAACAATGGTCTGCTGCCTGTTATGTTGATGCCCCATGTCTTCATAGATTAAAAACATTGTGAATTTCATGCAGCAAAATTACGATTCAGTAAAATATGGAAATATAAAGTCCTAACTTTGAAATTTTTCCTGACAAAAGACAGAATTGCATGAACTTTTGTATAGGGCATTAATCTAGTTATTCTTTCTTGTTAGTGAAATTAGTACCCTGGGGTATAACCACTATATTTTTTGTTGGACATTTCTTTCCTGCTGACATACAAAATGTTAAATATTCATGATCTAGAGTGTCCTTCCTGAATCGTGTTTGGTTTAAGTCTGAAATGATGGTCAGTAACAATTTTCCTCATTTGAACTATCCTGGAAATATACTTAAAGTAGAGGTATACAGAGCCATATCTCTAACATGCTGACTACTGAGGACTGTTTAAAAAATGCTCCAATGATACATTAACCATAAGAAAAGTAAAGAAATTAATAGTGATTCAGTTTGCTCAATAAATAGATAAAGTGCATTTCCATAAGGTTGGAGTTTGGAGTTTACTTTTGTATGTTATAGGCAGTGCTTCTTTCCACAGCATGGCAGAAGAATCTTCTATTAGCAGTAAAATAAGCAAGAATTATCATTATTTATTTTAAAACATAAATGTGCCTCAGCTGGAGATGGGAATTAATAAGCCATTTAGACTGTTAAATCTTATGCAGACACTATGTGTATGCATTTTCCAAATGTATGGAAACGTTATAGTGATTACCTGGTTCTGGAAAATTATATAAAACCCTAAGATTCATAAAAGCTTTTGGAGAGTCAACATATTGTGAAAGCATGTGTATTTTGTTTCACTATTATTAAGAATATTAATAATAAAATTTAAAGATATCTCTCTTTGCTTGGAACAAAGGTCTTCTTCTTTTATTAGTTCAGTGATACATCTGAAAAATGACCCTGTGCCTTTAAATAGTATGCACAGATTAGGTGCAACTGTGATCACAAAGACCTGTAAATTACTGAGACACAGTGATTTATGTATTATGTTTCCCCTTTTTTTCTCTAAAGTAGATTTTTATAGGTGTAACTAATATTTCACATTGCTGAAAAATTTTATTTTAAGGCGTATTAACCTTTGATACACTGTCAACTTTAGAAATAATTTTTTTTTAAATTGCAAATTTATATAAAAAGTGTTTGAGTTATAATTTCTGTGTAAACTTTTACCTGCACAGCATATAGTGCTTCACTGAAATTGCATGTCTCTGTACATTAGTATATGTAAACAATAATAAGGATTGGTGCTATGTGGTAGCAATAGTAAGTCTGATTATACTGGTGATTTCTGTATTATGCTTCTAAAGCATCTTAGATTTAACAGTTTTCATGTCAGCTTCTGGAAGCTGCATCTGGCCAATTCTTAAAGTTCCAAAGTACTGTAGTATAAAAAGGTCTAAATTTCAATTTGTGGATTGTTTTACAGGAAGACAATGTCATATAGCACATTGAAAAATATTCCCAACCAACCTTCTTGCATCCTAGTGTGGCTATATATAAACTTTGAAAATTTGGGGTAAACTGAAATTAATACAGCAATTTGTTCCAATTTCTTTGAGAGAAAAGCTCTTCAAGTTACTCTCAAAATTTTGAAGATAATGAGATATGCATCGAAGTATCAAGAAGTTAACTTAAAACTAGTCATGAGACTTTTTGAAATAATCATCATAGTTTCTTTTCTCTTGCCTTCTAATGTTGGCATACATGATTTCTACTAATACTATTTTTACTAAATTCCCTGGTTAAATACCATTATTGCTTTTTTTTTGCTGTTGCAGTTTTGTAATACCCATAGATATATAGAGTAGGGGTAAAAAAGAAAACATAAAACCTGATGGTTCCTCCCTAATTCTATGATTCTTGTATCTGAGGCTTTCAGAAAATTAGTTAATTTTTAAAGGGCCTATTATTTAAAATCCCTAGGTGTATTTGGCCTGATTGTGACAGAGTCAATTTTCCATTTTATTTCAAAGCATCTCTTATGTATTAGAATTTTTAACTTAACTAGTACTGATGATACACTAATTTTCTAGCTTTTGCTGAACAGCATTTGCACAGCATCAAGGATTTCTCTATCCCCACACTGAGTAGATTGTGGGTGCACAATAGTTTGGGAGGGAACTGAGCAGATGATCCAAAATAACCCAAAAGATATTCCAAGCTTTACAATGTAATGTTCATCAATAAAAGAGGAAAGAGAGGATTTTAGCAGGCCTAGCCATCTTTTACTCAGAAACTGACTGAGCATTGGTCAGCCCATGGGATCTGGGAGTGCCTATGCATCTTTTCTCTTGGTTTTTTTTTTTTTTTATTTTCCACTTATCCTTCACTTACTAAAGAATAAATATTATCTACTATTAATATTTATTGTATTATTTATTATTCCTATTCTTGATCCCTAAGTTTTCTTGGTTTTATTCCTCCTTAACTTTATCTCTGTTTCACTGGATGCAGAGGATGTGGAGCCTGAGTGAGCAGCTTCTCAGCTGCCCCATTGGTTAAACCCACAACTCCAGATCACCCACATAAGCATCTCCTCTCTCCCCTTTCTCAGTATGCTAATTCTGCCATCCTTCTGAACTAATTTCATGTTCCAGCACAAATATTCTCCTAGTGAAAAAGCTAGCTGTGGTCAATAGCCAAATACAGTGTTCATTTATGCATACAGAAGAACCTAAAGAGCCAGTATCTTAAATGAAATAAAAACACATAAATTTATATTTTCATTGCATAGTAAAATGCCAAAATCAGGGGAAAAGAAATTGAATTATTACTAGTCACTGTGATAACAAAATTTGTACTAGAACACCATTTTCTGCCTTTTTTCTGCACCATCTGGAAAAGGCTAGGCAAAACTTTCCAATCCCTAACTGATGTTTCTCTACAGATGTCAGTGTAGTCACTTAATTCCTACTTCATGGACAAAACAAATTCAGAGAAAGACAGAAAAAAAACTTATGTGATGAAAAACTGTTAACATACCCAAAATGCATCAAGTTTTTTTCAGAAATAAAGTATGGAATCAAAGAACTATTACTGCTATTACTGTGCTAAAATGCATACCTAAAATTAAAGTCCTACACATGCTAAAGCATGTCCTATCTGAAGCTTATACACTAAGAATTACCTTGCTTTGGTTCCCATTTAACTGTTTCTCACAGAAGCTGGAAGATGAAAAAGCACATAATCTTGCACTTAATGAACTCTGAAATAGTCTTCTGCTACTTTTTGTTCATTCTTACCCAGGTATTTATATTTCATGGTGTCTTTTCGTAGAACTCATGCACAGAGAATTTAAACAGTACTTCCCCATTATCATTAATTGGACTTAGCCTGGAAAATAGCCTGCACTTTTGGTAAAAGAGTCCCAAGTGTTTTTTTATTCTCCATTAGATTTTATTGACAAGAGCCCTGAACTGTCTAAAGATGCAGTCTTGCTCTGGTAACACAAAGATTCCCTAATGGCAGAAGAGCTGCAGTTTGTATTGACAGCTTTTTCTTAGACAAAGACACAAAACTAATGAAATCTTTTGCAAATCTGACACAACATTATTACTATTTCTTGTCTTTGAAATGACAATTTACTTTATAAGGATTTACCATTCTGGTGACACCCCAGGCTTAATTAGCAAGTCTGCTGGGGCTAGTCTTTTAATGTGGCTAGCACACCTACAAATGGGAAAGGCATGTGAAGAATAAGCTTACTACGTTGCGTGGTTGAAAATTTTTCTTGTGAAATTGTAGTGCATCTTATTTTAAGTGTTAAAGTGTAAGGTATAAAAAACAACTTTTAGAATTTCAAATAAAAGAGAAGGTTTTTTAAATGTAGGTGCTCCATGTCTGTGCCAATGTAGAACTTAATACACAAGTAGGCAGTAGCCTACAGGTTCAATATATTAGTGTTAAATTGGTATTAGTGTTTTACACAGTATTAGAATAAGGATTCCTTGAAGACCTTGCCTTAAAAGTCTGGAGGATATGTTTTTAAATACATTCTTCTTTGTATGTATTAGTCTGTCATGGTTCATCTGCATTATTCCATAGAGGAAATACTCAAGTTCAAGCACACCAATTTGGCACAGAATGCCTAGGGCACCTAAGCAACGTTGAAATCTGTATCTAGCCATTAGCAGTGTAAATATATGAGAAACTGTGCTCGGGAAACAGCCCTATCTAGAATCTTTATTTGCTCATTTTCAATGTTAATTTATTTGAATTCTTTTAATGGTAATTTGAACGAAATATCATCAGTATTTCTCTCCCACTGTTCCCAGTAATTTATAAGGGCTATAGCTTACATATGTAAGCTTGATGAACATGGCTGTCATAAATATATTTAAATTTTTTACTTCCTTCTTCTTAGAGATTTTTTTCTTCCTATAGTATCATTGTGTCTGTGTATCATTAACAATTTCAAAACACTATATTAAAAAAAAATTGCAAAACCATCAGAGACTTACCTAAATTTGAAGAGAGATCTTTGTTCTACTTTTAGCTGAACAGTTTTAAATTTGTGGATTTGTTCGTTTTTCAGTTACATAGACAACATGACTTTAATAAGGTACTCTTGAGTTAATGTACTGCTCTTTTTTTTCTCTTGCAAGGCTCATAATAGTACGTATTGATAAAATCAGTGGACTTTATATGTGCTTAACAAGCAAGATGAGACAACTAATGACAAAATTATTTTTAGTAAATAAAAATGAAAACAAAAAGTAGATTTACTTTTCAAAATTTTCAGGCAGATAAGACCTATCTGTTTCCTTATGATAGGGCTTGTGAGAGTGTATTACATGGATAAAAACTGGTATAGATTATATTTAATTTTTTTTTTCTGGCTTTTAAGCTGTGGTACTCCTTGGTAGATTTAGCTGGACTTCAGCCTTATTTTGATGGGAGAAAACCATGGAAATCTTATTTTTTGAACATTGCTGTACTGCACTGCAAATACCAGTCTATGGCCGTTGCCCAATGTTACTTACAAGTCTGCTACTTCTTTTTTCTACTCTAGTGAGGTAAATGCAGTAGAATTTCTACTTTCAAAACTAAGGATAGTTATGACTTGCTGCCAGACATTGCTTCTGTTATTGTAGTATATTCCCAGAGAAGGAAAGAAGAAATAAAAAAATGGAAAAAAAGAGCTGTAATTTAAAGTTGTTTTCCTAATTACTACTACACATCTTGGACATAAAAGAGCTTGATCATATACAAAGAAGAGTTTCCATAAAAGTAACAATATTTTTAATTTGCTCCTAAAAATTAAACATGTTTCTTTCCAAAAAATTCTCAAAGTAATAACTTTGTTTTGACTGATAATGCAATTACATATTTTCACGTGAAGGTGTCCTTTGCCAGAAGTCTAATACAGTTGTCTATTTCTTATTTTTTCAATTCTCAATGTGCTATTTATATTATTGGTCCAGGTCCTTCATGTAATCAGTTCAAAACCAGAAACCTGAATGCTGATATTCAGAGACTCTGTGGGATCCTGATTTGAGAAATTATAGTTGAAAGCATTAATTTGTAAATTTCACAAAAATCACAGAAGTGATCCTAGAAGTACTTTTAATACAGTATTTGAATCTGTCTGGATACATGTATCCAGGATGATGATGAGGAACAAATTATTTGATGTTATGTTTGTTCAGGAATTTGCATTCCTGAGCGCAAAGTCAACTACAAGCAAAATCATTATTTGGGACATTATCTTAGTTGCTACTTATATTTAGTCAAATATCAAATAAAAGAGCTTCTACAACTTGCTATGAACCACTTCTTTGTCAACTACCTTGCAAGAAGGTATATTTTCATTTTTCTATGGAGCACAGTTTCTAATAATTAAAAAAATTTCACTTGCAGTTGTAAAAATTTCAGATGTGTTAGTTTGATGCAGAAAATGTGAAACTGTATACGCATAGGAAATGGAGAATGTTTCTCTGTTTCTCTAGCATACAAATACACAATTTCAAATTGTGAAAGAGAAATACAAATACACACACACACACACACACACATATATGTGTATATATATATGTACACACAATACCAGATACAAAAATCTAATTTTCATATGTCAAGTTTTCAGAGCTTTCTAACTCCTTATAAAGTTTAGCTGGTTGGAAAAATCCATCTGAACTGATACAGCAATGTATTGTCATATTTTTTATTGAAAAAAAAATCTAAAAAACCATTTGTGATCATTTAAAGTCATTTAAATTTCTGTGTTAAAGCAGAAGATTCTTCGTGGTATATCTCAGTTAGCCCTAGCTACTCTGAAGCACTAATATACACACTTTATCTTTTTGTAATGTTCCTTTTTTTTTTCCCCCAGGAGTTCAGGCTGAAGGAACAGCTATGTAAAATTTCTGTATTGAGGATTGAGTGTTATAAAGAATTGAGGGACCTTTATAAACGAAGGACTTTATAAATTATGAGTAATGGAGCCTATAATGTAGCACCAAGAATATTTCCAAAGAAGAGAGGAGAGACAATATAGAAGAGCCGTGCAACTAGAAAATAATGTGTGTACAGATGTGAACATGCTCTCACAAAATGAAGACTACTATCCATATTTTATGTGATAAGTGCTATTGTTATTATTTGGCCTTCTCAGAGTCCTATCGTAAAAGCTCAGTCTAATGATCATGCAGGTAGTTCAGGTAATGGCCATCCAAGGGAAAGAGACCTGGAACAAAAAAATTTTCACTGGGATAATGGGAAGAAAAAGATCTTGATGTTGTCACATATCTAATATGTTCAAGCTAGAGAATGTACAGAGTAATCTCACAGAGCCTAATTCTTATTAGACTTCATTCTTTTTTATTATTAATAGCATCCAGGATATTTAATTCAAATCCGAAGTGGGGGGCAAGCATTCAAAACCAAATCACAATTACCATCCTCCAGTTCGTTTGTTCACTTGTCAATTCTTCCAGCCATGAAGAAAATCGTGGAGACTAGAGCATCTTTTTAAGAAATCTTTCCCCCTTGACTTCACAGGACAATCTCTTTCAAAATATTCAGTGACTGATGACAGTGAATGGGCTTAGGGCAGTAATCAGCATACTAATGAATACCCTGATTATGTGGAACATGGGCTAAATAGTTCTGCATCCTGGTCTTCCATTTATGAATTATATTGTTGGCCATTAACTTTTTTCCTGTTGGCATTCTAAATAACTCTCAGAAGACTGTCTACAGTAGGTCTCTTTCACATACATGCAAAACAAGTAGTTTCACTGGATATTTCTCAACAATTTTTGTATTGGCCTTTGTCCAGAAGAGAAAGAATTTGAGGCAGCGAAAAATAATTTTCTTTGGATAGATTGCTAAATATTTTTATATCCAAGAATGTTACAGTAAGATTAAAAAATACCTTAGAATCAGAAATCTACCACATCCTTTTATAAAAGAAATAAATTAAACCTACAGTGAATTTAGGGAGCTTCTAAAATCTAGCATCTTTTATGAAAAGCTTAGAATATTTAACAAAAAGATTTCCATTTGTATGACTGAAAATTACATACATAAATCTTTAAAAATAAATTGTTTAAGCTTTGAGGTATCATATATCTTTTCAGAACCTGTGGCAGAAATAAAGGATGACCTTTCTACTGAAAGTGCATGGTAAATGACTGTGAAAATAGGAAATTAAATTTATAAAGAAAATTGGCCTTTTCAGACCTAACTGATTCAGATAATTTTGAAAATCCCAGCTTAGTTTAAGAGTACACTTTGCATTATGTACTGTTGAAATTTGTTTAATGTTTTATTGCAGACTAACTGTAAGATATTCCAAACCTCAAAAAAACATTGATTTTTCATCAGTTTCTCATATAAAGTTAATCTTCATGATGTGCTAAATCCTCCCTGTATCAATAAAAAACAAACAATATCAGAAAGGAAACAGAGCCGTGATTCTCTTGTTTAATTACTGAAATGTTTGATTTTGAATGCTTCAGTGATTCTTTTTTGTACTTAACCAAATGTAAGATTAACATTTCGTGTATTGCAGAATTTAAATTCTACATTTTTTCCCCTTGAGAGAAGAAGATGATCCTAGGAAATCAGGAGTGCTGACACCATTTTTAGGTGTTTTAATCTTAGCTTACCATTAGAAAAAATATTCAAGTAAAAATTCACTTACTAGTTTCCTGGTTGAAGGAACATTTTTACAGATGTCCACTAAATGTTTTATCCTTGTATATGTGTAGGCTATAATGATGAACTGTAACAAACTTAATTGCATCTATATATAGGATGTTATTTCCATCAAATTATTTTCTAGCTATACTACTTTAAAATAATTCAAGACAAAAGCATTTGGAAAAGTTACTTGTTATCTATGGGGCCACACAAAAATGTGGTGTGCTCCCTCTCTTGGCCTTTCTGTGCTGCAATTGACAAATGAGCAAAAGGCATCCTTTCATTCACACAGCCCACTCTGCAAATGTCAAGCTGTTGATTAGAAGTGTTTTTGTATAATAAGGCTTTCTGTGCACCAGGAAATAGAAATGTGCATTGTTGTCAAATAAAACAGCAGTGTCAATTTTAGGACCATTCAAAAAGAAAAAGAAACATCCATGCTTGCCAAATAGAAAATTCTGAAATTGGCAGACTTGAGGTGGGGGATGCTTTTTTCCAAGCTTTTGAAAAGGTAGCATAAGCAACAGTGAGTAAACAAGAATTTAAAACTTCAGAAAATGATTGAGGAGACCATTCTTTTGAGGTAAAGAGGTTTTTAAAAGCCTCATGATTTAGACCTTGATCTGCCTGATAACAGAGATTATAGTAATCGTGTTTATTCCTTGTGAGTAATTTATATTATTTTGTTCTAACTGGAACAAAACAAATAAAACCAGACATTGAGATGGACATTTTTAGTTTAACTTACTGTTATTTTCCGAAGGAAAGGACTTTACAGTCTTGTTTGTTGGTGGTCTTTGGCCAGAATAAAGCCACAAACCCAGATTCTACTATAGGCAGGAAAGTATGATTAGCTGTGCATTTTCTGGATCTAGCAGCTAAAATGAGAACACAGAATTATTGTAATGTTGTATTAAAGGCCATAATCTGACTGTCATATCAGAAAAAGGCATTGCTAAAGAGCATTAGCTAAAAAAAGTCACACAGTCTGCTTTCCAGTCCCTTCAGGAATAAGCTAGTGTAGAGTTTTTATAAGCATGGGACAAAAAGAGCTTTTCTATGTTTTAACCTATTTAAAACTTCCTAAAACAAAGAATTTCTCTTATCTTGCTCATATTTCTTCTGTTGGAAGAGGGATTAAAAGGAATATGTGGTAACTGGTGACATTACAGCATGTTTTACAAAGGCTGGAAAGGGAGACAAAGGCTACAATAGACTCTTATAGAAAAAAATACAGTGGTGGCAGTAGGGGGAGGGTGTGTTCCTCCATAACAATATATGATAAGCCTTCTAGTATTTAACCTGAGACCCGAGTTTGATGTGGGAGTATTTTTTGACATGAATGCAAGCTGTTGTGGGTAATATTTTCAGGTCTGAAAATTTATTTTCTTTTTTTTTTAATGTATGCAGGAAAATAGATTTCTTTCTTTCTCTGCTCCTCTGTGAAACTGAGCAACACAACATTTCATTTCTTGCATGTAAATGAAACATTAGTATTAATCCCCTGGTGTTTTGACGCCTGGAGGCATATTTTCAGATTTCACTACTTCATCTAGTGTTGTATTGTAAGTAATTGACTGTGGCAAGAAGTCAATGCTCATACTGCAGAAAGCGACAATGACACCACTGTCGCAAGTGCTTTATCTTTCAGATTAATTGTTCTATATTTGATCAAAATAACATTTTAATGAGAAAAAAAGGGGAAAAATATCTTTTTTATTCTAATATCTGCAGTCAGAAAACTAGATATAAGATACCAAAGGATTTTTCATCCACTTACTGTATGATCAGGAGATCAATAGATGGTTTTGTTCACTGTCCCAGTCTGAGTAACAGCCCTGCCTTAAGGCTGCATAAGAGGAAGGTAAACCTGAGTTCAGCCTGTGGGTGGCTGAATCAAGTAATCCACAATGAAGAGATTGGACCCTTTTCTCTGCTTGGAACTAAGGGAAGAACCTTCCCCCTTCCCTTAAGTGGCCAGTGCCCCTGCATAAGATACAACATTGAATTCAGAGAATGAGGACCACGTGAATAACAGACAAGATCTAGAAGAAGACAGTGCAAATTTATTCCAACCCCATATCAGTGCATGGAACCAGTGATGTCTTTTCTATGGTTCCAAAAATTGAGAGCAGGGCACAGTTAAGGGATAAAGGGTTTTTACTTCAGTATTTAATAAGGATCTTTATGATGCACCACTTAGCCAAGGTGGAATGTGCCAAAATGCACACACACGATAGATCACATATATAATTTCATAGATCTTACAAATTCACATATGTAACAGAGATGTTCCAATGAGAGGCTTGAATGAATAGTGTGATATTCTCCCATCCCAAGGAATTTTCCCCTGGATGGGCCTAATCTTAGTTTACAGGATGTATTTTAGAGGTGACCTTTGTTTTTCAGGATAGCATAAGGCTTTCTGGCCTACAACTGCAAGGCCTCTAAGAAGTCCGGTTTCTTGGCCTAACAGAATATTAGGACTATGTTAAGTTATCAGACTTAAAGAATTGCAAATTTGCATGCTAAGAGTACTGAGGATATATGTAAAAAAAGCAAAAATCATCATGACATCGACAGTGCCACCATAAAAGCTTGCAAAGTAATAGTATTTGGAGATTCCTTACTGAGAGGCACTAAAGAAATAGTTTTCTGTCCAGATAATTTCTTTAGAGATGTTTGCTGCCTCTCAGGAGCTTGCATTAGTGATGTCACTGTAGTACTGTCAAGCCTGGTGAACCCTACAGGATATCATCTGCTCTTACTATTCCATGTAGGGCACGGAACAGTGAGACTACAATAATGACTACAGGATTAGGAACTGTAAGACTGTGTGTCTCTTGGCACGAAGTTAAAAGAATCAGGAGCACATATTCTCTTCTATTCCCCCAGTCAGAGGAAACAGTTCAAGAAGAAAAAAATTAAGCACATGGATGCCTGGCTGAGTGACTGGTGCCAAAACTAAGTTTTTGTCTTCTATGATCATGGATTTACCTTTGAGAAGATGGGTTTGTTGGGAGCTTTGTTGGTGGAATTCACCTGACCAAGTGGAAATGGAGGATCTCACTGACAAGCTTGCTGGATTTATAAAGAGAAATTTAAACTAGATTTAGTGATGGAACAAGATGGACTTTCCAGTAACAAGAGTTCAAGAGCCATTGATGCCTTAGAAACCAACAGGGCAAACCCTGTGGAATGTCCTCTAAAAATATGACATGGTTGATAGAGCAGCTGGGTTGCTTTAGTGCACGTATCATGGGTAACAAAAAAAACCAGGAGTTGGAAGCCATTGTGCTGCTACATAATGATCAAAACTCTATCACTGAAACTCAGTGGGATGAATCACATGACTGAAGCACTGGAATCAATGGCTATAAATTGCTTATAAGGAACAGGCAAAGAAGAAAGTGTGAAGACGGTTGCCCTCTACATAAAAGTTTGGGTTGACTGCAGAGAGCTGTCTTTGGAAAATGGTGATGAATACATTGAGGTCTTATGGGTAAATTTAGGGCCAAGCCAGCAAAGAAAACCTTAAAGTTGGTGTTTACCAATGAGATTGTGTGCTCAACAGGAGAATGCTGATGAAGCATTCTTAATTCAGCTACAGAAAGCATCACACACCCAGGCTGCAGTCCTGCTGGGGACCTTCAATCATAATGACAACTGCTGGAAAAGTGACACGGTAAGGTGTAAATAGTGCAGAATATTCTTGGAATGCATTGAGAATAATTTCTTGATTCAGAAGACAGATGAACCACGGAAGTTTACCAACCTGGAATAATTAGAGATGTCAAGAATAGCAGCAGCCTCGCCTTCAGTAATCATGTCCAGGTGGAACTCAGAATTTTGTGAGATATGGGCCAGGTAAGAGTAAAGTCAAGACCTTGAATTTTAAGACAGTGAACTTTCAGTTATTAGGAAATTACAATATAGGACCCTCAAAAAACGGTCCCCAGGGATAAAAGAGTCCTGCAGGATCATTAAGGAGTTTTTTTTCATAAAATGCAGAAGTTTTCCATTGTTTCAGCAAGCAGGCAAGGAATGCAAGAAATCAGAATGTCTAAATAAGGATCTCCTGGTCAGACTGAAGCAGGGGAAGGAAATGCAGGCAATTGAACCATAGACAGACATACTGGAAAGAATACAGGGTATTCTGCGTGGCTTTAAAGGGATGGGATTAGAAAAGGTTAGGCACAGTCAGAAAAGAATTTGGCAGGGGATGTGAAGAATAAAAAGGAGAGTTTCCAAAGGTTTGTTTATTAGAAAACAAAGATTAATGAAACCACCTTCCTGATATAAAGGTGGGAGTAGTGAGAACCACCATGGATTAGGCTGAGGTTCTCCTACAGGTTTTTTTTTGCCTCAGTTATTGTCACTCGTTATCACCCTTCCCAGATCTCTCAAGGAAGGACTGGTGGAATGAAAATTCCTTTGACCATAAGAACAGATCAGGTCTGAGGCCACTTGAGGAACCTGGGTTCCAAACCTGGGAGCCAAAAAGACATATTCCAGGGTCCTGGTGGAAGAGCCAGCTGCAGTTTCCAAGTCATCATATTTCAGAAGTCTGATGACTGAAGTGTCCAGTGACTGGAGAAAGGGTATAATCCACCTATTTCTAAAAAGGGTAAAAATGCGAAGCCTAGGAATTACTGATCAGTCAGTCTTATCTCCATACTGGCAAGATCATGAAGTAAGATTTCCAGAAAACATGTTGAAACGTGGAAGATATCAAGGTCACAAGAGACACCCATGAGCTTAACTAATGGCAAATCATTACCAATGTAGTGGTCTTCTATGATGGACTGATTTCATCAGTGGAAAATGCAAGAGTAACTAATATAATAGAAACATGGAATGGCTTGGTTGGAAGGCACGTTAAAGATCATCCAGATCCAAACCCTTGCCTACACCAAGGAACCTTCCTCTAGACCAGATTGCTCAAAACCACATTCAATCTGACCTTTCAGGAAATATTTCCAGGGATGGGGCATCCATAGCTTCTCTTGACAACATGATACAGTGCCTCACCATCCTAACAATGAAGAATTTCTTCCAAGTATATAATTTAATTAGGTCACTCTAAAGACTTCTTTTTTTCCAGGCTGAACAATCTTAATTCTCTTAGCCCTTCCTCATAGGAGAGTTGCTCCATCTTTCTAATCATCTTTGTGGTCCTCCTATGGACTTACTCCAATAAGTCAATGTCTTTCCTCTGCTGGAGTCTCCAGAGCTGGAAGCAGCACTGTGGGTGGGGTGTCATGTCATTTTCTTGTAAGGCCTTTGATTCTGTCCTCCACAACATTCTTGGCATTAATTTGGAGACATATGCATTTGATGGATGGATTATTAGATGGACAAGGAACTGGATGGATGGTTGCATCCAGAGTTACTGTCAACAGCAGCAAGCTTATGAGTTTTATGAGTTAAAGATTGTGATAAAACATTGTAGAATCAGAGCTGAAGAGTGGATATTATAGGTGAAACTATGGTGAGACTCCAAGGTAACAGCTTTCTCTAACTGTTATTGCTAAGGGATAAGAAAATAAGAAAATATAAAAGAAATAGAACTGTTAACTTTCTGAGACCAAACCAAGCTTATAAGCATATGAGCACTTTGGTTTTTGAAGTTGTGTCAACATCCTAAATCATACTCAATTCAGGTAAGACACGGAGAAATTTTGTTAGCAAGTGTATTTGGTTCTACAAAATAAGAGGAAAACATAAATTTTAAGGAGCTGGAGGAAATCAGTAAAACAGGTAGCAGAAAAATCAGCTATGATTCCTTCATAGACTCCTGCCACGCATCAGGTTTCTATTTCAAATCTCAGATTTGTCAAAAATTAAAGATTTTTTTTTCATTTTCAAATATTTTACATGCATTGCAAATTCATCCCATTTGTTTGTTTGATTGTTTGTTTAAAAGTAGTTTGTCTATAATCTGGCAGAAGATAATCAAGCATTCAGGACAATTAATACATTAGAGTTAACAGAACAATGAAGACTAAGATATTAATTCATGAGGTATTCTTAGTGGTGTCTAATTCAAGTTGGTGTAAAATTAAAATTAACATGGCATAGGTAATAGATTCAAGTCACGTAACGTGACACTTTCTGGAATTTTCCATGTACTTTATGGCATCCAAAGAAATAGTCGTTTCTGAAAATGAATGAGAAGAGCAACAGAGTTTTAACTTCTCATACAATAATGTTCTGCAAATTGTGCAAAGTCTTTTGAGCTAACTGAACATACTGGGCAAAGATTACATTTCATTTTATGTTTCTTAAGAAATGGCATATGCTTAGTAAAAAGCCACCAAAAAAACCCAAAAAAACAACACAACCATATTTCTAGGAATGTCTCTTTTGTAACAGTACATGAAAACCACAAACTAGGCAAAACCTTGGTACTTCATGTCAAGCAATTATCCTTCTCTAGATAAAAGACTTTGGAAGTGTATTTCTGATAATTAGTCCTACCATGCTTTCCCCAATATTTTTACTATTATCCTCTGCGTTTTCTCTCATTATTCATAAGTCCCAGTGTTTTCTACACAGAATGGCAGCATCTTTAGAGAATTCATTTTCTCAAGTCTCATTTACACTTTCTTTGTTTTTTTATAGAAATCACTAATGTGTCAGGTATGTCTGTTTTCTACCCTGACTCATATTCACAACTCATTCCAAACAATATTGTGGTTTTTAACTCTGTCTCTTTACTTCTGCATAAAGTTAATTTAAGATTTTAAATACAGTTATTCTTGAGAATAAATCTTCCGTTTTATTATCTTCCCATTACTTTAAAAATATGCTATTTCAGCCTGTGGTCGCTGTAATATTATATTACTTGGTCTTACACTTATCTGTGAAATAAGTGATATATTTTGTGAATTCAGGTAAGCTTAATCAGAGAATCCTAGCAAAATCCCCATTTCCTGCAGAAAAACTACATCAGAAGTTGATCTCCAAAATAGTAGAAAAAGCTGAGAAATTCAAATTGCTTTGAAGAATTCAGATGATTTGGCTTTCTTTATAAAGGCGGGATGAGATTTTTGAGGGTTTTTTTTCTGTCTCTCTCTCTCTCCCCTCTCTCTTTTTTTTTTTTTTTAATTCAAATGGCTTCTACCTCAGAGTATCTAATGTTAGAAACCTAAAAAGAGACCACAGAAGAAATTACAACAGAGTGGACAGAGTTACTGTGGAAGCGATTTTCAGAGACAAGGGATACACTGATCTTTATAAGGAAAAGCAGACAGCAGACATTCATTTGTAATGAATGGAAGTAAAACATAGGGATATGGTCTATGCTGAAACTTACTGCTTGTTTAAATAAACCTGGCATCACAGATTTTTCATTTTTAAACAACTTACTGGAGCAATAAAATTGCTTTCCATACAGCACTTTCATATTCCTATTTTTTTCCCACAAATTTGATGGACCTTTTAATGCAAGATCTTTTGCTCACGCCTTCCCCACTTTCACGTGATTACACTACCAAGAGATGATTAAAAGCAGCTGTTGGTCTGATGGTTACCCTTCTCTTGTAGTAGTTTTCAATGATACAATGGTCACTGCAAGAAAGAACATGATGTATCATGTAGGGAGCAAACAAATAAGTCTTCTTCTAGCCTAATGAAACCCTTTGATGGAAGTCGAATTCAGTACATTTATTTTTTCTAAGTTGTAGATGTTAGAAAATATTCCATTCATATAGGATAGCAAGGTGTCTATGTTGATAAAGTAACCTGGAAAATCTTTTTTCTCTTTAAGAGGCAAGAGTCACTCTCCAAGGCATAGAACAAAAACTGTGAGCCTTTTTCCTTTTCTGTATTCACTCTTAAATCTGATATGTCCTGTTAAGAACGCCAGCAGACATATCTTCCCAGATTTTGCTAATAGAGATTAGCAAAAGAGGAAATTTAATTAAAAACACAACCCCAGACATTACAAAAGTAGATGTCATGGTGGTTCAGTGCTTCAGCTTTTCTCCACTAGCAATTTGTGTTGACATTTGTACTAGGTCACACATGCAGTGAGTTTGGTTCTTAATTTAATCTTCAGTGAACATTTGTCTATATCACAAAATCAGAATACATTTCTGCATGACTGATAATCTGTGCTCCTGAGAGTCCTAGGACCAGGAAAGCAAAGCTTTGCAGGTTAGAAATTAAATAAACTGGTAGAGCTGTGCAAGAAAGCTTGTCTGTCACACATGATATTGTACTTGCATTTCTGTTCTGTGCTTGTTTGAGCATAACATGCATACTATAGTATTACTACAGCATCAGGCTTCCCTGATCAGGAAATGGTTATATAAATACGTCTGTTATTTTGTATTGTCTAGGTTCTATTATTATGTCTTTGCTAATGGCTTTCAATATTAAGATTTCCCTATCTGATGAGACTCTTTGGGAGTCTGGAGGAAGTATTATCTGTTTCCATAGACACCCATAAAGTTTTCAGAAAAAAAAAATCACAATTGTTTCTTAATTAGCACTGCCATCAGTGAAGTGACATGAATAAGATTTAGTCAGTTTTGACCTTTGAATCAGACATTCAGTTCAAGTAAAGAGAAACACGGATATTCAGTTGTGGGCAGATGATGAAATAAAAATAGACCCAGAAAACTTTTTTTTCAAAGTGAGCAGTATTAGTGAATGTCAGCACAATAATTTGAGTGGTAATTCTAGGTTTGTTATTTATTATACTTTATTGTATTTTTATTTTGCAAGCATAGTAAAAACAATAAGATCACATTTTATAATATATTTAGTGCATCTTTTAAAAAAATTCTCAAGCAGAAAAAATACTTCTCAGTCTATATTGCATATGTTGTACAGTTGAAAAAATACAAATCACAGAATTTTTATATTTCATCCATTCTAAATGCTTTTTAATAGCTTTTACTAGCAACATAATTTAAAGATGCATTTTCCACATATTGACCATAGCTAGTCTAAGACTGCCAGCATTTTTCTATAGGCAGTAATATTGAGGTCAGTTCTTTCATGAGGACTCTGATATCACATCATTCCATACAAATTTTGAAAAAACTGATTTTGAAACTAGCTCTTCTCATTGCAGATTCATAATACGTCAACACAGAAAACTGTTAAACTAAATGATATGATGGAAAAGGGAATGTTTCACCAAGATAGATTTTTATTTCTGTTGCTCCTTTTATGTGACAAAACCACAAGTTGATATGCAATCTACAATGATTTACAAAGCTCTCATAATACTTTAGAATTGTATAAATGCTGATGGGCTGTCTCAAAATGATTTACTGCAATTTGTCACATTTTGAAAGTCTTCCAAAACAGACTAATGACATATACTGAAGAGCTTTCAATGAAATCTGAAATGGTTCATTTGTTATGTCAACTGGAAAGCATTAAGTGATATCTGAAAATCATTTTAAGATTTATTGAAGTGATTTAAAATATCCCTTAATGGTAATTTGGCACACTGCATAGGCAACATTGTCATTAAACAAGATAAGAAAATCATTTCATCACATTTTAAAATTATTCCTATCATTCTGTGATTGTAATAGCACTGCAAGTGAAATCTATCACTTTAAAAATACAATTGCAGTGGAGCTAAAGACTGCTGTCAACATCAACACTGGTGAGCAGTAAACTGAAAGGGGTGGATTTTTATATATATATGTGTAGGTGTTGGTACTCATCCATTAGAAATTTACTCAGTATTTTTGCACCAAAAAAAATTAGCAGTTGTCACCAATATTCTATCTTAAAGCTAAAACAATTGTAGCAATTGTTGCTCCTCTTATGCATAGTATGTACAGTTGGCAGCCAATTCAGAGATATTTTTTCCAGCTGATAGGATATTTTCCATTCTCTAACCATTTTTATGAGCACATTTGGGTTACAGTTTTCATTACAGTGTAAGTCGAGAACATATGTGCAAGTGAACATGGTCACACATACCCACACCCTTATATGTGCATACAGCCACAGGGGGCTGTTTACAAATATAGTGTTACCTACTAAAATAGATGGCACTGACCAACATGTTTCTAAAAGCCTGAAAAAGAATGCTTTCAACACCTAAAAACATATCCTTGTACAAACTGAAAAAATTTTGAAGTTGTAACTCACAGAATTATTGCAGTCCAATGTAAAGGAATTAACCCTTGAAGTCACTGTTAGAATTGATAAAAATTTTAATAATTATAAAAATAATATAATTCAATATATTTTATAGAAAATCTATTTATGTTAATCAAATTTGGATAAAATATTTTCCTGTATTAAGAATGTCCCTTCACTATTTCTCTAAATGCTGAAAACATTAGTGCACACAGATTATTTCTAGACATCATTCAGTTGGTAAAAACCCACCATTTTTATAACTAGAGTATACGTGCAAGCACAAAGAACTGCCTTTTTAGTTGTGACAAGAAAAGACAATCAGGCAGTTTTCATGGGAGAAGAAAGCTCTTTAGGCACACACATAATATTTTTCACATCTTCTGTAAGTAACTGGATCCTGTTGAACATGTTAGATTATTCCCAGATATATATTCTGTTATATATTCTCAGGTATATATACATATTTTAAGGTCTTAATTTTGATTTCTTGACTGTAGGGAAAACATGTTGTAAATAGGTAAACATTTTCTGAAACATGCTGAGTCAAAGTCTGTCTTACCACTCCCCTCCAAAAGATGCTTCCTTTTTTCTTTATCTTTTTGTATTTGTTTTGGTGTTTGATTTCGGTTTTGGGTTTTGTGGGGGTTTTTTTGTTTTATTTTGTTTGTTTGTTTGGTTGGTTTTTGACATTTTTTCCTCCAGTAATGGGACAAACTATTGTAAAAAAAGCATACTAAATTTCTAATGCCATCAGAGTCCAACAAGTACATGTAGGGGTTAAATGGGATTTCTCATCTGTGCAACTGTTTCCTGTTGTGAAAGAAGAATTTTCCTATGACCATTTTCACTCTTATTTTCTCAGCTCCTGGCATGGCAAGCAAGCCAGAAATATGGACCTTCCCACATGATGAACAATGCCTTCAAGGATTTCTTCAAATCTGATCTTGTTTTCATGTGAGCATTGTGGTACTGAGTAATTTTATTGATTAAAAAAAGAGAGAGAGAATATTACTGTGATCCCTGATGTGTGAACATTTGTGAATCTGAAAATAAATTTAAACTTTATGCTTCAACAGGTTTCATGTTTCAGGCTTTTGAGACTTAAAATCAGTATTTCCTTATCTGCTGTTTAGATAAATGCTGATATGCAAAGCAGATTTTATAACACAGAAATCTTGAAGAATGAATGGACAAAAGGTATATGCATTCAGAATACTCATATTTTCATGAATTCTGCAGGTTTTTGTTCCTTTAACATCTAAGTTCAAAATGCTAAATGACCCCTAGTGCTGTGACAGGTTAACGTCTCATACTAAGCCATTATTTCTCTTATGAGAGCTTCAAAGATATGTTAGTGACTAATAAAATATTACTTGATAACCTGTATTGGCCAAAAACGAGAGGTCAGGTAATGTAGATGTGATCTACTCAGCAGGACTACTTTAAGGAGAAACAAGCAATACCTAGAAAAATATTTTTATTATTTCCATTAGGAGATTTCCATTCTGGAGGTTAGCATATGGAAAATGTTATTAATTTCATTAGCTCTTGGCCTCTTGAGTGAAATATTATGTCTATATTCCTCTCTGTTTTGCATGAAAGAATCTTTTTTACTGCTCTGAACTTTTTGAGATAGGTAAAACCTGATATCCTTGCCATTTTCTAAGTATCATTAAAAGGATACACATCTATTTTTGTAATGAATAAAAGGAAATTGTCTATGGTTTCTCTAAATTTATTCAGTGACTTCAATTTCTACTTGATATTTCAAGTATTCTACAAGATATTTCAATTTCTACTAGATATTTTCTATTTTCTTTTCAAAAATGTGCAACTGTGTTGTTAAAATAACTGCTGCACTGCACAATGGATATTTAGATACTTTATATGTAATCATCTACATATCCATTGTGATCCTTCAGGATAAAAAGAAATCACTGTATGAGTGATATTTGTGATCTGAAAAAATTACTAGAAGCCAAAGCTCAACTCATGTAGTGCAAAACATATTATGTCATCCCAAAGTAAAATTTTATTGAGACTTTCTGGCATTTTTATGCACCTTACTGATGAATGATCCAGACTTTCGACAGGCATGTGTTACAGTCTCATCTTCCACAATAGTCATATCATTATGCTGTTAGTTTAAAGGGAAGGGAGAAAGAACAAGGAAGAAACCACAGGAGGGAAACTCATTCTGGTAAGGACACATGAATCATGTTCAGCGTGTGTACTTTACTATTATATGCTCATTAAAATATCATAGAATTTTATTACTGAATTTATTTAAAAGAAAAAAAAATCTGAAGAAGAACTACACTGAACTATAGATAACATATTTTAAGGTTCTTTATATTAAAACACCAAGGGCATCCTTAGTAATTACAGTAGACTCAGCTTGCCTTGCTACTGCATAATCATCCACCAAAATGCATTGTATGTATTATTTTCTCTAAACAGACAAAACAGAGAAATACACATTTTAAAAAATATATATATTATGCACAATGAGGAATTTCATTAGGCATAGATTTGATCAGGATTTAGCCCATCTGCAATGATGGACATTCATCAGATTGGTAGTTCAGCTCTAGAATAGTGCTTGATTGTGAAGAAGAACAACTGATTGTTTGCATTTCAGCTTTTCTCATTTTGTTTTGCTTTGGTGAGTTATACACTTTACATATAGGTTTGTGTCCAGGGGACATAAAGTTTTCACAAAATCAATGATTTGGCTGGTTAAGAGATCCTGCCATGTGCAATGTCTATGGTCTTCAACACTCAAGTGTAGGGTGGGAATAATGGAGCATCAGGAATGCAAGGATCAAGAACTCGGCAAGACTGAGTTCCTTTCTGACAACAGTTTAGGAATACCTCAGGCTCAGATCTTCAAGGTAAGCAGCCATAGGCCTTCAACCTTCAGAACTTGTAAAAATTATCAAGGATTACTTTTTATTACCCTTTCTTATAATTCTGGAAGTACTGCTGGGGTACACAAGGACACTAGTTGTGATAGATAGATTGTATGTGTAAATGTAAATCAACATTAAAACAATTACTGAAATAACTTTGTTATTGAAATATCTTACAAAAACTTCTTCAACATTTCTTATGATTATGAGCTTAGGAATAAAAATGAAAGGAAAAAAGTATCAATAATTTCATATATAGCATTTTATTGTATTTTCCTCTGCTTTTTAATAAAATCAAAATAAATCCAAGTCCCTCCAGCATCACTCCTCCAAAACACTGCCAAATTACAATACAGTTATTTTAATATTTTTTCTTTCCATTCTATGGGAAGAAGTGGCTTAGTGTAATATTGCATATAATAACATTGGTGCAACCATTTCTATCTAATGGTCAGATATTAACTGAGATAGTTTTTGGATTTTCACAGTAAGCCCACTGGCCTACTAAGATATTTTTGTGCATAAAAGAGAGGAAGAAGTCCCATGAGGTTTTTTATTGTGGAAATATAAATACAAAATCACAGATGTTTTTTCTCCTTCTTTTGTTGTTTTAGGAAAATATTCTGTCCCTTCTCCTGGTATTCTGGTCAATTTACATTTCCTGTATTTCCATTCCATCTAGTAACCTAATAAGAAAACATGCCAAAACTTTTTTTTTTAACTGCTCATCAAGATATCATTGTTGACATCCTCTGAATTACTACTCATGCACATGGTCTAATTGAATCATAAAACAAACCCAAAAACCCACAAATTATCTGTTCTATACTCTGTTTTACACCAAGGATGCCAAATCAGAAAACAGTCCAGAAAAAAAGCCACTGTTCTGAACTCAAATATTTCTAAAGCACTTGAGAAGAATGGAGTACAAAGCAGGCATCAATGGTACTCTCTCTAGGAAATTATTGACTCTATAAACCTCTATAAAGAAAGCAAATGCACAAAACCTCTGTATGTAAGATCTCTTTGTGATCCTTTTCCTTTTTTTTTTTTTTTTTTCTTTTTTGGTGACTCCACCTAACTGTCTATCAGCCTCTCAGTTTTTCCCACTGAGTGATTATTTATGTTGGAAGATCACGATTCCTCCATGGACACTCCCAGTTTTTTTAATCATTAGAAAAGGGTAATTGTTAATTCCCCATTCCCTACTGTATTAGCTTGTTTCCTAAGTCAATGTTAGTTTTATGAATGCCATTAATAAGAATAAATAAAATTAAATTATTTCTTAAGAAACCAAACTGGTGAAAGGTATACTTATACTTTATTTGTACCTTTGTGTATTTTCAAAATAGATATGAAAATTAAAAGAAGAAGACCTTTGCTGGACTTAAATGTTTTCTTAGGAGTGAGAAATCATATCAGTTCAGATATAACTTCAATCCACATTTGTATATTCTTTGCAGGAGAAAGAACACCCCAAATGCTATTTCATTGCCATTATTTCCATTGAGATTTACATTTCTTAAATTTTTTCAATGCGCAGTTGAAAGTGCATGACTTAGACGTTTCACTGGCTACAGGACAGAATGATTTTAATAACAGAGACAAAGTAGAAAGACATCAAAATGTAAAATTAATTTAAAAAGTACCTAGAAGATTCAGCTTCTAGTTCAGCAGTTGAAACCATCTGTCTCATATTTTTTCTCCTTATAGTATAGAGTATGTCACAGAATGAATGCCTAAGGACATCTGTAGTAGGACCAGTATTTATTTTACATTTCAAGTATTCTCCAAAATTTTTGAAAAACACAGCATGATAATGGATTTGAAAGTGCTAATGTATTTTAATACCTTTAATAAGGTATTAAAACTAGTGAGAAAATGATTTATTACAAAACACCATTGAAAATATGTACTTGAAAATATAGGCCCTTGAGATAAGCATATACAGCAGCTGTTGGGCCAGCTGCAACGTAACACAATTTTCTCCAAGCTCTTCACAGAAGCCTAACCATACAGTCATAATTTTAACAAAACACACTCAGAAATATGTATACAGTAAAATCCCTGATTTGATGGAATAGGCCCAGTACTCAACAGGAGTAAAAGGCTGTTTTAAAGTGTATTTGTATAGTGAACAGTCTCTTTGGTGACTGTAGTATCGTATTTGACAGAACTGAGTCCTTGGACTTCTATTGTGAGTTGGTCTTCATTTCTAAAAGGCAACTGTGATTAGCCTGACAAAGCATCACCACAGTTAAAAGTGAGTGAGCCAGAGTCTATTCCTGTCTACGTATTGCCAATGGAATTGTTTATTGAATTTCAATTACAATGTCAGTCAGTTATGGTGTGTAATTTCTTCTGCTTTTGTCCCGCCAAGAGAAAATGAGAGGTGTCATCAGAGCTTAAACTGAAGACAGAAGTGCATCACTAATAGCATATGTTTTGAAAATCCTTCCCTACACATTACTGCTATTCTAACGAATGAATCCAAAATAAGTTTCGGATTCAGAAAAAAACAAAAGCAAAGCAAACCATACCAAACCAAGCCAAGTCACCACAGCTAAAATCATTTCAATCATATACCAACATATTTAAGAAGTCAGTAAGGCACAGTAAATGTAATTACACATTTTTCTGAGTCAATTTGTAAAGGCGAATTCCACTGAGAGGAGATAGTGTGAATGCAGAGCACATTTTTTGTGTAATACAACGGGGTGTTCTGCACGCATATTCTTCAGGTTTGAGAAGAAAATAAGAACTTAAGAGGAGCTTTTCTTAAAAAATAAAAATTATAATGATTGGTTTTATTGCATAATATTAATGTAATGTATAATATAAATACTATTTTAATTATATATAATTATAATTCTAAAAAATTCCCAGTCAGACTATAACATTCATACAGTTATAATGTATGCTAACACAAATATTATATCAAGACCTTTTTCCATGCTATGCCTGTCTCTGTCCCATTTCTCCAGTTCTTTCAAACTATTCCAGCTTTATGGTAACAGATGTATCTTCCTCTTCAGTAAGCCAACACATTTTGGAGGGAAAAGATCAGAAGACAACAGGACAGATATAATAAACTGGGCCATAGGCTTTCCCTACTCTGCCTTCTGGATGAAGGAAAAGCAGGCTGATTATATTCAGTACAGTACCAGCAGAGCCAGCTAAGGAGTTTTTTCTCCCTGTGTGTAGAGAGAAAAATGTTGCCACTTTCCTGGGATGACTGGCTCCACTATCTTTGAAAAATAAATGAGGTAGACTATATATTAGGCCTGCTGAGTTACTTGAAGCAATCCATTTTCCAATGAAAGCTTTAGTCAGGTGTACCTAAGTGTATCCAGGGAACTGGTCAATGGTCGTGATACAGAGCAGCAGATTTTTCCACTTCAAAGTTTCTTCTTACTGGTAACAATTGGGTCTTCATAGTGACTGCTTGCAGTACAATGATAAATTAAAGAATACTTTACCACTGTTCTACCAACTAATAATAGTCAGAGCAATTACAGCCATTTATTACAAAACCACTTTCTCCTTGCCAAAGTGAAAACATCAGCTGCATTAAAGCGAGGCTAAAATATAAGCCTTTAACAATTTTCTAAATCAGACCATAAATCTCAACAAAAAAATCTGTTCAGGATGTGTGACAATATACAGGATATGTATATGAAATGCTTCTGTATGTAGACGGAATGGTTTACCTAACAACATCAGTAAGTTTTACTAAAATTTGCTATGATTTTCTTTGCAAAAATGCATTAGGTTATGCAAAGTCAGAAGAGCTCCCTTCAGTGGCCAAAAAGCTCAAATTGAGACTAAAACTAAAGAAAACCTAGCTCTGGTATCTTTCTCATTGTAATACCTAAACAATCTTTGCCTGATACTTCCATGATAGTGTAGAATAATGGGATAAGTTTGTCTAAGTTTCAGCAATATGCATTTGTTTATGTAATGTACACTGTTCAAAACACTTCTGGAGCATGTATATGCATAGCTACTAACAAACAATGATAGTATGTAGTTGTTCTCTATAGAATGAGCTGTCTCTTATGCCTGAATAAAAACGGGTTCTAGTGGATCTTGAAAAGCCAGGAACAGTCTGATGTAGAAGGCCCTAGGCTACAAACAAGTCAACAGTGGCCCAATGCTGGCCATCAAAGGACAGAAATCATGGAATATGAGCCAGCTATTGGTGTATGAAAATGAGGAAGGGCCAAGAATCAGACCAAAACCAAAATAACTGATTTGTGTGAAGTGCAGCCTGAAAGAGGGAGATTCCATAGATAGGGTTCTCCCACCAGTCCCAAGACAACACAGGTGCTCACTAAGTGCTGATGCTGGGGAAGTACTGACGCTGTTGCTCTGTATGCAGAGAGAATATGTTGCTTTTGCTCTAGCTATCACAAATTACCATGGCAGTTAGCATGTAACTGTGATTCATACATATGCATAGGTAAGTATATTCATACATACATGCATACTATTTATACATATAGAGACAGAGAGAATAAAGAGAGAAAGGCCAGGGGTGCATAAATTGAAACTAACTGTGTAACTAAGTGCCTGATATATACCCATCAACCCACACTATATCCAAACTAACCATATATGTGTTAACTACCCATGTTCCCTGAGTGGACATTTCCCTTCTTTTCCCATTCCTCCTTCTGTTTTGGGTTTTGATTAAGAAAATTGATTAAGATTAAATTAAATTAAAAATGAATATTCAGAAAAAGAAAATCTTAGATATGATTGATCAGCAGTGGGAGGTGGAAAGTTAAGAACAATCACTCAACTGAAAATACCTATTCCTTTTTCAGTTATTTTAAATTTAATTTTTAAATTTAAATTTAAATTTAAATTTAATTGTTTTTAAAGGTAATCAGGGAATTTTTTTGATTCTTAAAATCAAAGACTTCTTCACCCATAATATCCTAAATAAACCTCGATGCTGATCTATATGCACCAGAGTCAGGTGTATGTAAGAAAATATAGTGAAACAAGCTCTTCACACAAGAATCAATGTAACCCAGAAGGCAGTTTCTTTGTTTAATCGGCTACATGGCCAATGTTTCGTGTAAATTTTGATATATATTTTTTAAAAGGTCATTAGGCACCAAGATGGAGAGAAGCCACATAATGTCTTTAACAGGGAGATCATCTAGATATTTGAGTTCTTTCCATTCTTGAAGGCTGCACAAAAGTTAGAAAGAACTAAAATTAGAGCTGCTAGAGCTAGATGTTTTTTAAAGGTCTGGTTTCACTGATATGGAAATTCAGGTCTTTAGAAAGCCTGATTTCTAGTCTTTCAGAGACCAATCATTTTCATGCCCTATTATGGTAATATTCTGAAATTTGTTATATGTTCATAAAAGAGAACTTTTTGTAGATTAAGTTGGGGTACCATTGCTGTTGCATAGTGTTTTCATCAGGTAATATGATTAAACTAAGATATTTGGAAATTACAGTTTAGTTTACCAGAAAAGAATTGCTTTTAACTGGGACAGTGCTTTCCAGACATTGGCTCCTACTTCTGAGCTTAAAGCTGAGAGCTGAGACATGAACAGCTGCAGAAGCAACTGCATGCACAGCACCGTGAAAGGTACTGATAAGGTAACCAATTTCTGTGTAATAAAAGCATGATAACAAGCCAGCAGGATGCAAACAGATACTTTTTTTTTGTCAGTTGGAGTTTATGTGGGCTTGATTACCCTGTTAGTAAGGACTGAGATAGCCTTACTCCACTCTCATATGCAAAATGCTACAGATCTTGTATTCCTTTCTATCCTAAAAGAAGACAAGAATAAACCTATAAAAATTCTCAAAATAAAATTGATACCTTGATTATTGTAATATATTTGTTAACTTCTGCTTTGGTAAAAACATATTTGATAATGAAGTAAACAAATTAGAGGGCTTGATTCTCACCAACCATGTGAAGTCTAACAAAGACAGGTACTGGATCCTGCACTTGGGAAGGACAAGCCTGGATGTGTGTGTGGAGTGGGGGATGAGAGGCTGGAGAGTAGCCCTGTGGAAAGAGACATGAGAGTCCTGGTCAAAGGCCAGTTGAACATGAGTCAGCAGTGCCCTGGCAGCCAGGAGGGACAATTCTGTCCTGGGGTGCATCAGGCACAGCATTGCCAGCCAGGCAAGGGAGGGGATTGCTCTGCTCTGAGCTGGGGCAGCCTCCCCTCCAGTGCTGGGGGCAGTTCTGGGTGCCACAATATAAGAGAGTATAAAACTATTGGAAAGTGTAAAAAAGGAGTGCTATGAAGACAATGAAAGGTCTAGAGAGTAAGCCATATGAGGAGAAGCTGAGGTCACTTGGCTTTTTCAGCCTGGAGAAGAGACTGAGGGGAGAACCTGTCAGAGTCCACAGCTTCCCCACAAGGGGAAGAGAAGGGGCAGGCACTGATCTCTTCTCTGCAATGCCCAGTGAGAGGACCCAAGGGAACGGCCTGAATTTACGTTTGGGGAATTTTAGCCTGGGTATCAGGAAAAGGTTCTTCACCCAGAGGGTGGGTGGGCACTGGAAGAAGCTCCCCAGGGAAGTGATCACAGCACCAGCCTAGCAGAGTTCAAGGTGTTTTTGTACAGTGCTCTCAGGCACATGGTGTGACTCTTGGGGTCTCCTGTGTACGGAGAGGAATTGGACGCAATAATTCTTGTAAGTCTCTTACAACTCAGGATATTCTATTAGTGTATGATTCTACCTAATTTTAACGTAATCAATGGAGCCATAATTGGTGTACTGAAATACTAACCATAAGATATATATTAAAAGATTAACTGGAGAGACAGTACACTTTGTTCAAAAAGGCTCTGGGTTAGCCCTGGAATAAATCATATGTAATGTTTTTGGGCAGGAAATCCTGAAACCATGAGGTTTGAACTGGATTTAAAAAAAAAGAAGGAAAAAAAAGCAAATCAAACCAATGTGCAAGTGAAAATGGAAATGCCATCTTTCTCTAAAATGGAGTTTATAATTCGTAATGAGACAATATGGACACTAGGATAGAATTAGCTCATTTTAAACCAACAGCCTCTGGAGGATATCTGTGAGTACTTCTAATCAATCAATGGTAGAGCAAATTTCTATTTTCAATACTCTGTATTTACATTAGTGTTTATCAATGACATATCTAAGTTAAAAAATTAGAAAATAGAGTAGGCAGCTTGATCTCAGAACAAAAAAAGTCTTTAAATGAATCCTTAGTTTGTCTGCTCTTGCTATCTCATTAATCCTAAAAGGTGTCAGTCAGTAAGTCTAATAGCTATGAGTGTTAGTGCCGTGGTCAGTTCCAAATTATGGTATTGATTAATTGATTGTCTTCTTCCAGTTGTGAATTATATTAGTGCTGGCTCAGAATGACTGGCTGAAGGCCAAAACTTAATCTGTCATGAAAGACAACAAACAGCTCCCCATTTTTACTACCATGGTTAAGTGACTGATTAGGAAACCAAAATTTCTTGAATGATTATCTGATAAAAAAAGAATATGTGAGATATAATGTTGTTGGTGATAGTCTAATTTCAGCGGCTCAAGCAAGAAACAGACTCTTTTTTCTCCAGAATTTTACAGGTTGGAAACAGTACTACTAGCTGCTGAATTTGGAATGATATCCTACAGCCTATCACAGTTTAATTTTCTGTCGTAGATTTATTTTGTTTACAGGTTATTTTCCAAGACATGACTTTCGAAAGACTCCTGCTGACCACATTTGGCATATTTGAGGCTCTGCCCATTGCTGATGGTTGGATGGTTCCACTGCCAAAGCAGAACGTTTGGGTAACTTTAGCTAACATCACAAATCAAGAAACCTTGTGCCTGTCAGTAGCCAGCCTAGACAACCCCTTTTCCACCTCTTTAGTTGTATTACCAATGGACGTGTGGCCAATAACCGAGGATACCATTGGTACTATGCAAGGCAATAGCCCCAGTAATTAATGGATTCACAACCTGGTAGATGTTTGGGATTACTGGACCCTTGATCTCCCCCACACACCACCAAAGGTGCAAGAATTAGAACACCTTGGCTCTGTTTCAATTCAAGTTTCAATTCAAAGAGAGAAGCCAATCAATAATGTGGGATGGGACTAAAATGCAATACATAAATAATAGGGAGTTCAACTGGTGGGGGCAGAGCCTGGCTGGCAATCCCATCACACATCAAAGGTGGACTATGTAGCTTGGGGAGACTTACTTTCCTAACACCTGAAATTACAATGATTCATGACAAAAAAATTAGGCGGAAAAGATCTATCCATCAATTTGAATCTGATTGCAAAGTCAAAACTACTCACTGGAGCAAAGGAAAAAGAATTGCAGCCTCTATATTGGCACCTTGGGTGGCTGCAGCAAAAGCATTAAAAAAATTGGATAGCTTAGGGTGTTGGCTAAGTAAGGAAACCAATGCTACATCCCTCTCATTGAGGGGGCTACTAATGGATGTTGACAGTATCAGGCATGTTGCAAAGTACTGCAAAATAGGGCTGCCATTGATTTCCTGCTGCTGGCACAAGGACATGGCTGCCAAGACATGCTGCATGAACCTGTCCGACCACAGTGAGTCAATCCACCGGAGCATTCAGATCCTCAAGGACAGAGTCAAGAAACTTCAAGTTAAAGATAAGGACTGGTTTAATGAACTGTTCAAAAGTTTGGGTTTACCAAGCTGGTTGTTGTCTTTAATTTAGATGGGATTGTTAATTTTTGCCATTATTATAGTTGTATTAACGTTGTTCCCATGTTTGGTGGGTTGTATGTTTAGGACTTTAAAGAAATCTTTAAAGTCAGTGTTTGTTGTTAAACAGAAAGGGGGAGATGTGGAAGTTCAGCTGATTGGGATGGATGGTGAGCTAGCCTGTATTAACAATGAAGGCATCAACTTCAGGCATTGGAAAGTGGGATGTTAAGAAAGGAAACATCTGGTTGTGTTATGGCTAGGAGAAGAGGACTAGGGGTATACTTACGCTAGCAAAGCCTTTCCTTATAAGGCAATGTATTGAACTCTGGGTTATGATTGGTTGGTAACATATTCCATATATGGTAATGTTTCTAGTTCTCACTGCTCATCGATTCCCTACCCGCAGATAATTCTTATATAATATGTTTTCCTCAGTTCCAAGTCTTTGAAGGAGCTCTGTATGTACGGTTTATTTCTTTGTCTTGCTATTAAAGTCTTTGCTTTTCAAACTTTCTTCGTCATTCCAGCTTCTTGATCACCAGCGTTAGTGACTCCAGCTGGCTAGCCCTGGTCACCCTGCTGACAAGGATCTATGTCACTCCCCTCAGCTAGACCCTGGCAGCGACAATGATGGAGTTATAGGATGGTGAAGAAAAATAAAACAGCTACTGTTTGAAACTTGTTAAAGGAATTCATACAATTAGTTCTGTAATATCAAATGAAAATTAAAATTAGAAAAGCAAAGGCAGGTCATGAGTCTTATTCACATTGCTGGCTGGACAAATTTGCACAACCCCGAATGCCTAATTTTCAAGAGCATTAGGCATTTTCAAAATTAACATTGAAGGGAGAAAAAAGCTGATATGTTGTTCGGATTTTTGATTAAATAAGAAAGCAAGTTAATTGATGTAGTCACCATTTCATCTCCGTATCTTTCAAATAACATGTAAGAAAATGCATCTGGAGACATGTTTAGTCTTCTCTTATAAGAGAGATATTTGTCTGTTACTGGAAACTGATATACTTTTCTATATATCTTATTGTGGGATGTGTAATTTTTTCTAAAATAAAAAAAATCATAGGAGTAAGTAATAGTTTTAATGTTTGGCATTTGTTTCAAAACCCAGGCCTGATAAAGTTCATGAAGTCTGGCATCTTTTCCTGTGGAACCCACAAATCAGTAATATTGTTTTGCTGAGATTAAACATTATAGAAAAGCCATTAAAAGTTCTGATTCTTATGAAATCCTTCAAACACACAAAATTTTAGTAGGGTATGCATGATATTGAACCTTTCTTATGAGAACAGGCTGAGAAAGTTGAGGTTGTGTAGCCTTGTGCAGGTTTTGCAATAATTTATTTTTGTGAAGAGGGAAAAAGTCAGCCACAGAAGTGATTCTCTGTGAGGTGCTACTAGCAGCTTCCTCTATGACTGGCAAAACCAATTGCTGGCTAGCTCTGAGAACTGGCACACTGCTAACCCAATTAAAAAAACTGGAAACATCTCTATGATAACATATTCAAAAACGAAAAAACTTAGGAAGCTCTCTTGTTACCTGCTCTCTACAGAGGAGTGTGGGGGCTGGCGGGGCTGGGGCCCCTTCCAGGAGAAGGCTGCTGGACCCCATCCAGGCACGGCTGCCAGGCCATGGTGCCAGGGGCCATCCCAGTGCCATTAGCAGCCATGTGTCTGGGGCAGCGCTGCAAGGCCTCGGTTGTCTCAGCATGGCTTGTGATGGACTTTATTTATTCACCCACTTTTGGCCAGCCATGCTGAGGACAAAACGACAAAGGTGGCTTTTTGTTTTGGCATCCCACACAAAGAAAAGGCGCGGAGTGGATCTGGCAGCCAGCGCTGCTAGTGCCGAATTGGCACGCTAGGGCTGTGCCAATAGAGGAGAAGAAAGGCAAGCGATTCCCTGATTGTGAAGCCTAGACAAGATCAACCTTTCAGTCCTGCAGAACTCTGTAAAAACTGTTTCAGTTGATAGAGCTTGAGAACAAATGAACCCATGAACAACAGCTCTGTCCTGAGTCACAGAAAAAGAAAAGATGAAGACACGCGAGAACAACGTGGCGACACTAAGGT
The DNA here is from genome assembly GCA_024734555.1 of Trochalopteron elliotii. Lineage (NCBI taxonomy): Eukaryota > Metazoa > Chordata > Aves > Passeriformes > Leiothrichidae > Trochalopteron > Trochalopteron elliotii. The sequence goes on along the minus strand of JANPWX010019719.1, from coordinate 167,803 downwards.
GGGTGAAAAGGAGGGAAGGGGAGGAGGAGATGCCCTGGGTATTGGAGCTGAGATTCTTCTGCAAGCTGGGGTGAGGACGATAGCACAACAAACTATTTCCCTGTAATTCATGTAGTGCATGGGGGGATGCAGCAGTCAGCCATAGGCCATAAGAAAAAGGTGCTCGCATTGGAGCGTGTGGATGATTAAAAGCTGTAATCTGGTGAGAGGCTTGAACAGAGAGAGAGAACCCTTGCTTTTATACTAGAACAGCTCATCCTTAAAAACTGCGCCCTGTAACTAAATGGCCCACAAAACGCAGTTGTGGGAAGACTGGAAGCCATGGGAAGGACTCATGTTGCAAGCAGGTTCCGGGTGGACTGTTAGCCTTGAAAATTAAAACCATGTTGGAGAAGTTCACAGAGAACTGACTCCTGTAGGAAAGACCTCATGGCATAGCAAAAGAGACTTCTTCCCCTAAGTGAACTGAAGAAAGATTTTAGAAGTGACAAACTGACTAAAAATCCTATGTTCTGTCTTCCTGCACTGTCAATGGGAAGGAAAGAAGGGGCGTGGGGGAAAGCTGCTCTAAAGGTTTATTTTTAGTTCTCATTATCCTCTTTCTGTGAATACATTTAATTCTGATAATGATTTTTTTTAATACCTTTTAAAGTTTTAAGCCTGTTTTGCCCTTAAAGTGTTTCTCTTCTAATTCTTATCTCAGCCCCTGAGTTTTTTCCCCCTCCTCTGCTTAACTATAGCAAAGGAAAATGAATAAATGATTTTCATAGGTGCACTGGCATTTCACCAGTGTCAACCCATCACAACCCATCTTCCCCAGCCTGGAGAAGAGAAGGCTCTGGGGAGGCCTAACAAAAGAGATGGGGAGAGACTCTTTATCAGATATTTTAGTGACAGGCTGAGAGGTAACCATTTGCAGACCAATGGAGGGTAGATTTAGATTAGATACAGAGTAGAAAATCTCTCCTTTGAGGATGGTGAGGTACTGGAACATGTTGCTTTGAGAAACTGTGGGTGGTCCCTGGAAGTGTTCAAGGCTAGGATGAATGGGGCTTTGAACAACTTGGCCTAGTGGAAGGTGATCCTTGAGGTCCCTGTGATTCTGTGTAATAAATAAGTGCAAAAAAAAGGAAATTAATCATAATGATCTTGTCCAAAACAATAAACATTTACTACCTTGGACTTGTTAATTTACAGAGATTTAGAGAAACTGAAGAACTCAACCCTGAAGCCAGCTGTCTTGGGAAAACCAGCAACTAAATTGTAACTCAGTGCAGGCAAATTATCCAATTTTATACTTAAATCACCATAATTGTTAACAGTTAATACTAAGGTTTAGTAAACTGCAGGAGGCAAAATTCCAAGGCTATGTTTAATGAAGGCAATATTATTGGACATCATTTTTACCATGAATCTTACAGGTGAAGATCGAGAGAAAAGTTTTGCTGCTTTTTCAGTCTGTGTCTGCTTTTTCCCTTCCCCCACAATTACAACAATGCATAAAGGCATTTTTCTTCTCTTTCTAAGCGAAAACAAGCAATGAAGACAGATGATCTAATGTAGTCCTGAAAATGACTTAATCACTTTCAGAATTATGACATCTTTCTATCTGCCTATATTCACTGTCTCATGCGCTAGAAGGCACCTACAAATAGAGGATATCCAAAGCAGTAGAGCAACCAGTGTCAGGAATCCCACGGATCACATCAGGCAATCAGAGTTTTTATGAGACTGAAAAACAGATGGACAGGAGTTATTTGCCTAAACACAGATGTCTGTTTGACTGTCTTACCTACCCTCCAACTGACTCTCAGAAGGGGGATGGTTTCCTGTACTCATTATATCATATTTGCCAGTCATACATGAATGCTCACATATTTTAGTGCACTGGAAACAGCATTAGTTGCCTACCTTAGGAAACTGAACTCTGCACAATATATATATCTGCTGCATGTTAAAAAAACCTGAAGAAACAAAGTCTACATCCACAGGGCACAAAGAATATTTAATAGCACAAGCTGTACGATGCAGATACATCAGCTTGGAGAATACCTTGCTTATGTAGAGATGGGAGGGACAAAGTGTACAGCCAGAACCATAAAACAACTTGTTATTCAGGTCAGAGTACCAAGATGCAATCAATGCATGATGCAATTCCCTTGCTGTTGGTTAACAGGATTTAAAACACTTGCAAACATTTTTAATCTATTTGGTGATATCTTTCCTTGGTTTATTCCCTCATTCCCAAGAGTCACTGTTGCTCTAAAAGCACCAAAAAAAAAAAAAATAGTTATAGGTGAGACTACTGCCCAGGGCTAAAAAATGTCATAAATCCAGCAACTAAATTCAACCAGCTTTGATGTTTATAAGCATCTGCTGCTTCTCTTGGAAGATTTAACTCTTTAGATCTCATTGCTTTCTGCTTTCCCTAATCCAGAAGATATCTGTTCTTGTCGGGTTTGTCTCTACTTCTAGCTTCTTGTTTGCAGTAGGGAGATACATACTTAGATAAGAAAGAAGAAAATAAGTACTTTTATTTTCTTTATGAACAATGGAGAACATTTAAAGGAATAAAATTGCTGGAATTCAACAAATTGAGACAGAGTGGAATGGAGCATATACAAGACAACCCATGGAAAGATAATGACAAAAATGCTAAATTTAAAATGCCACCTCTTAGGCAAAAGAACACAATAGGGACATACATACAAAGTCAAAAACTTTCTCCACTTTCTCCTCAGCTGTTGTATCTACAATGTCTTCCTGCACATATATTTATTCTCACTCTTCTCCTGTGAAGCAGCTGATAATGCCCAGATCACACAGGAGGAAATGGCATAAGGGCTTTGTCAAGAAATTGGTTTGACACAGTCCTCTATTAAGGGAGATTAGATTTACTTCTTGTAGGGCTTGCCTTGACTGGCTTTCTATGGTCCACTTACACTGAAGAAGACCAGTGCATACAGCTGATAGATGTTTGCTTATAGGAATTTTTTTGCACAGACCTATTTTTGATGAGCTCATAAAATGGAGCATGAATCCTTAAAACCAAAGATGTGAAGATACATTCATAGAAATATTCATCTCTAAGTAGCTACATGCCAAAAAATGGCTCAGGACACATGTGAATACTGACATGAAACAGAAAATTCTGAGCCAGAGAGTTTCTGGGATAAATTATGGAAGTTTCTCATTTTCTGCAGAGAGTCAACACAACAGTTGTGGTTTCAGAAAACTGAGATCCTAAAGAGCATAAAGATTTTCCCAGCACATAACCAGCCAAAAGAAAAAGTTCGCTTGTTCTTCATACCATGCAGATAGTGAGAAAAAGCCCAGGAAATGTTAAAGTTTGTATATACTAGAAATATAAACCACAAGATCTGTTACTTTTCTAGGGAGTCAGATGATGAAGAGTAAATGAAAATGTAAGAAAGCTTAATTTGACAGTTCCTGTCACTTACAACCAACAAAAATATTTTAATGCTTAATTCCTCACTGAATCTATTTCAGTTACAGTATGTTGAAACTAAGTGTAGTAACCGCTCTGCTTCACAGAGAAAGTGCTCATAAAATAAAATAAATTACTTTTCTTCCTACATGTAAAAAACTGCCATATTATTCTTTTTACCCCATATATTTCAAATATTTTATTTTCCTCATTTCTTTTAATAGCCAGTGCAAGTGAAGATCATTTGCTTTATTACTACATCTCTAACATTTTCATGGAACAAAAATGGTACTATTATTTTAATCCCTAAACTAACAAAAGTTTCAGAAAACATTAAAATTAAAATTAAAATCAAAATTAAAATTAAAATATGTGAATTGATTTTAAGAAAAATTAAACATTTGAGAGTTTACAATAAGAACTCATCTAAAACAGGTGGGGATTTTAGGTTTTGTGCATCTGTCCTGGGTACAGAGAAAAAGTGGGGTGGAGTTGCTAGTGCTGTTTAATTCCATACCATCCTCATCACTGCTTGGGGTATGGATTTGGCTAGAAGTGAGAGTTTGCCTGTCTCACCCTGGAAAGTGTGAGGCACTGAGGTCAGGGGTGGGCTGCCACTTGGCACCGCTCTGGGAGAGCTGCAGCAGGAGAGTGTCCTGTGCTGGCCCGGGAGAGCCCCAAGCACTGCTGTGCCACACTGGGGAGCCCTGCTACGAGACTCCTCACTGCTGCTTGCCTTTGGGAGAGAGATACTGTGCCAGGAGAGTGGCAGTGGAGCCCAAAAACCCCAGCTGGAGCAGAAGCAGCTGCACGAACACTGCCGAACACATCCAAGCACTGCGGCCCAAAGAGTGGGCAGCGCAGCACAGATGATATAAGCTCTGAGGGGTTTCCTTTCTGTCCCAGTTCTTCATTGTTTTGGGGATTTTTTTGTATTCTGGTGGGTGGAGGCAAGATTTGGTGATGAAAACCCTTTTATGGGTAAAACATGCTCTCTTTTGTATTTTTTTTTTCTAATAATACTGCAGTGGGTTTTGCGATTTTCAGTACTTTGTTTTCCAACTTCTCTTTCCTAGTGTTCCTCCATTACGAAATGGGCAGGGGGGAAAGGCAACAGCTTGAGCAGGGTTTAGTTTTCCAGCTGGGTTTCAAACACTACAACATCAGTTTGCACTCTACTTTTACATTATTTTCCGATGACTTTAGTCAGTTTTTATTTACCTAGCACTCTAGTTTATTTAAATACATGACGGGGTGATATCAGACTCATTTTCTAAGTATGCCTGACAATAAATACAGTAAAGACAGAAAAAAGTTTACAAACACTAAAATATGAGAGAGCTGATACTACTAAATAGATAACAATTTTAGAAATTCCCACGTTTTTATAAAAATTCAGCAACAACTTGGGTAAAACTGTACAGACTACCTTATCCTTCATATAGATCCTCTAAAATATCACAACTACTGATGTTCACAACTACTAATTTGTTTTTGAAAGCCCTTGCAACAGCTATTTTGGAAATTCAGATTATAGTAAATCAATATACAGTCTGTTGCAATAATAGATTAACAAATAATTAAAGAAAACATTCATAAACTACTAAATATTTATGATACATAATTTAAGACCAAAATAATAATTAAAGAACTGTGAATTTTTGCAGTTCATAAGACCAGAGAACTGAATTAATTCTTGCTTAATTTATATGATTCCTTGCACTGTTCATTTCAGCCTGGTTAGTATTCTAACTAGTGAGCAGTTAGCACTGTGTGCTCCAAACATTGCTGGGTTTTGGGTTGGCTTTTTGTTTCCTCTCTTAAACTTAAGCATTTGAAAGTATTATTAACAAACATGAGACTTCATCTGTCTCTTAGTTTTGCACTAATAATTCTGATAAGATCAAAGTATCTCTTTACTACAGCCATTCAGCCTACTCCAGTGTTTATCTGCTTCCTTCCCTCTAGTTCTGCACTTGTCTAGTGAAAATTATTACTTAACCATTTGAAAGGTACAGGTAGATTTGTGTTTCTTTAACAGGTAAATCAGGGTTTCAGCAGTACTTTCCTATATGTGCTAGGGCTAAATGTGCATTCATGTGGGTCTGTTTTGTGTGATGCTTGCAACGAGGAGGATAAAAAGGGTTAAAAGAAACCTGACTGTGCTTCTGTCTGCATCACCCATGTGTTACTGACACTGGTGAAGGAATGGGCCCCTCATACTTTTGCTATTCTGTAAACATTTACCATCACAGGGCTCTTCCATCTTAGCTCAACTGAAATATTTCTGTTTCCAGGACTCAAGAGAATTCATGAATATCCAAGCTCTGGTTTTAGTTTTTGAAATAGACATGTCAGGATTATTATTTTTCTTATTTTTTTGTAACCAATAGAAGATTTCTTATACTTCTTTTCTTTTCCTACACAGATAGCAGCCATGTAACCTTTTTTTCTACCTATTGTCACATCGATTTATGACACAGTATGTATAATTTATATGTTTCTAATGACTTTTTATAAACTTACAAGAACAAATATTTTTCTTCTGTATGTCAGTCACTTTTCTCACAGACTCATTTCACAGGTAAACTATTACAGTGTTTTTACAAGAACAATCTTGGGCAACTATGCATTAGAAACTTTAAAGTATCAGTTGAAGAGGTAAGCAAAACAGTAACACAGAAAAGCAGGAATATTTGATGTGATTGGTTCTCATGAAAGCAAATTATCTGAGATGTAGTACTGCCTTCAGGAGCAACATTTTTTATGATGCAGCTTCTTGTGCTTTTTGTGTGGAGAATGGCATTTTAAGTAGCTAGGCCAAGGCTTTATTATGCTTTATCAATTTGCGATCAAAGAAGATACCTTTTCTAACATGTCTAACATGTGTTATTATCCTAAAAAGGGGAGCAAATTATAAGCCACTCTTGCCTATTCCTCCAAGATGAGTCACATTAAAAAAGAACAGTGCAAACCCAACATACATCAAAGGCTAAAACAGAGAACTGAAAGATATGAGACTATGAAAATTGCAAGCTGATACATCTGAAGCAAGAAGGGGGGAAGGTTGGGGTTTTTTTATATAATCTTTGAAAGCCTAACTGCAAGAGAAGGAAGAGCTTAGAAGACTCTTGATTTTGCCAGTCATAGATGCAGCACATTAGTGCTCCTAGCTATGCTTCTAGCTCAAGATAATGTGCAGCAGGCCTCTAGTTTTGTAGCAGTCTTCTTGAAGATGCTGTATACAATTGTCTATCTTTTAGTCAGCGTTGCTTTTACTCTATGTAAATCTGTAACGAATACTAAGTTTTTCCTTGAAGACATAATTCATCATTTCTATACTTTACTGCAAGGATTACACAATCCCAGGCTCATGGACTTTGAAAAAAATGACCAGGGGAAAGCTGGGTAAAGGAGAAAGTGGAGTCTCAGATACAGACTGTTATAAATCATGCACAAAACCAGGGCTGTACTACTCATTACAAATACTTCTTGAAACCAGTAATAAAATAATCTTCTTTACGGAAATGAGAATAAAAAAGAAGGGCAGATGTCATTTTCAGGAAAATAATTGATTGGTGAGATGAGAGAAGAGAAACAGGAAAAAACAACATCTACAGGAAATCAACTGTTAATAAATATCAAAAACTGCAGTCAAGTGACAAGATAAGCTGCAGCATATGTTCCTTCAGCTACAAAATGGAAATCATTTTCTATAGAAGAGATGCTGATAAGCCTGCCTCCTCCCCAAAAGGCAATCATTTTACATTTTATATTATTTGAAAAGAGCCTGATTATTTTCCTTTGAATGAAAAGAGATGATTCACATTTACCTGTCAACAGAATTTTCAATTTAATTCTGTTTCGCCTGCATATTTAAAGGCATATGACCCAACCATAGCATTCTAGGGGGGAACTTCAGTGAGATGTAAATAAATAATAATTCACAGCCACAAATATTGCTTTACCTTCATCCTACTCAAATTACTGAAAATTAAAACCCCAAGAGTCTATTCAATGTGTCTTTTTTTTATTTTTCCCCCTGTAACAGATAACACATACGTGCAGTGTTCTCAACAAAGTTAGAGAAGGTACCCCCACAAAATAACACACTATGGGAGGCAATATATGAAAATGATTGGGATCCAGATTTAAAAGGAAAGTTTTGTCACAGATATGTTTTGCAATTCTCTAAACAAGGTTGGTGCAGTAGTGCTTGCATAGATTCTGACAGGAGGCAGGGAGAACAAGTAGAGGCAGTAAAGGATTAAATGAGCATCCGGTTTTCATTATCAATGGATTAGTGTTCAAACCTCTCTTTTATTAAGCAGGAAAGCTGGAAAGTGGAGTCTGATTAGGAGTTGAAAGGTTTGTGAAATGTTAATATCTTGACAATATTTCAATAATCCTTCTCATGATGTCCTGATGCTACTGCTTTTTCTCTGCTGTCATATTTTAAGTCTACTAAGAACAGACAGAGATAACAAATGCAAATGTGGGGCTGGATATTTTTGTTCTGAAAGTGCCTATAAATCAGTAACTGAGAGACAAGGGGATTCACTTTTTCCCAGGACATGGGTCAAAACCAGCACAGTTTCTGTAGAAGGCTGAAAATCCCTGAAAAACAGCCTTAGAAAGGACAAAATTGATCCCAGTGATTAGGCTTTACATAAAGGTTTTTAAAAGAAGAATGCGTTTATCAGTGAGGCGCCAGTAAGAGTCCTGTATCAGTAATACTGTCCTTCTGCAAGCAGGTCTTGGTAGAGCACTTCCTTAGTGGATGCCCTACCTGCCTGGCATTCACACCCTTTGACCTTTCTCTACCACCAGTGCTGCCTTGGGCAGCTGGAGGGCTCCTTGGCAGACTCATATCACCCAAACTCTGCCTAATTTACACTGCATATAGGATTTTCCGAGTAAGCACAGAGCCACTTGACTTAAGGTTCTGTCAAGAGAAGGTACAATTTACACTCACCAGAATTTGAGTGGAAAAAACATCCTCTAGTTCCCTTCTGTTTGAGTCAAGACAAGATCATGACTTATGTAGAAAACAACACTGGATAACAAGGGTTAGAATAAGATAACTCATGAACCTGAGTTCATGAAGGATCTGAAGAAACTTGTCCTTTTTCCAAATACGGCTAATTCATATAACAAAGTATAATGAAACACAGAGCCGAAGTGATTTTGCTTACTGAAGCTAGGCACCTGGACTGACCAGACTTGCAAAGAAGTGACTTTCTGGGTAATATCAAAATTAGTCCTGATATAAACAGTGATTTAGAGCACCCAGTCATAACAAGCCCATAGCAAATAAATATCATACTTATTAAGTAATTATACAACATCTATTCTCCTTGCAGAGCCCTAGAAAGAAAGTTACCTAAGATACAAAATAGCAACCTTTTTGTACTGAGAATTATGTCAGGTTTTACTGATGACATGTTTTATTCATGGACACTGACTCTAGAGTGATATAAAGACAGTCCTCAGAAAGATAAAAAAGTTCTTTACTAAACCTAAAAAGCTTTTCAGATATTGATAACTATAAGAATGATTTAACATATCAGTGAATTTTAAAGTACTTAACCATTATTCCATGTGGCATTATTAAAAAAAAATCTAGGTAAGTATGACTAATGTTAAATATTTTTCAAAGTTAATTTGTAAATGTTCCAGACAGTACCATGCCAATGACAAGTGTTAAGCAAGAGCAGATCAAACTCTTTCAAACTCTTGTAGCCAGTACCTCATTTTGCTCACAAATAATTGTGCATATTTGTGTGAATAAGTCAGCAGAGCAACTGAAGAATCAGCTACTCGATGTTTCTTTTTAAATTCATAAAACTCTGAAACATCACCATTCCCCATCTTATATCCATCTTGATTCTCCTGAAAGTTTCAGCTTTTGAAACAAAATTCATAATTATGCTAATGGAGACTTTCTTTCCTGGCACAGGGAATTTGAAGTACTTTTAGCGGTGATTTTCTGATTGAATCTGCAACTTGTGCCACTGTGACCCCCTGTTTTCACTCTGCTTTATGTGTGACAATTTTTCCCCCATTGAGATGACCCACGATCACTAGTACAATGCTTTAAAAGAGGTTAATTGAATAGGAAAGCCATCATTGTAATTATTCCAGATGATACCAGCACTACAAGGCTTTTCAAGTGAATTTATTTTCAGAAATATAAAGACACTGTTTTATCACTCCACTCATAAAACATTAAAGTTTCCTACCCCATGGCCAGAAGTGCTTTAAGACTGCCTTTGGACACATTTCTCAAACATACATATAGAATATAACCAGCCATAATATAGCAAGGGAAGCTCAGCTGTATATTCTCACTGGAAAACAGCCTCTCTACACAGTGTACCAAGTTAGATTTCAGGATGAAAAAAAGAACGGACCCACACACTTTGTCTGTGCTGCCTCTGTTCAATGGCATCAATTTTCCATCAGGGAAGGAGACGCAAAATCAGGGAAGATACTCCCTGTGGATGGAAAGCTTTTCTAACCTTAGTCAAAAACACATTACAGTGATGAGTTCTGGCCTTGCTCTATCTAAATGTAAAGAGAACAAAAAAAAATTCTCTCCAACTTGGATTCTCTTAGTGCTCTGACTAGTCCTAAGGTTGCTCTCTGGGAGCTTTACAGTTCTCCATGCAAGTTTTCTCTATCCAAATTCTATAGCACTTGTCTCAAATAAAAACTCGTTCATCTAAATCTCTCTTTAAATTCATGTGTGACCCAAGACAAAACATTTTTCTTTCCTATACCTGCATGTCTACTCTCAGGAACACAGTGGAAAGGAAAAAAAAATCACAGCTTCTTCATTCTGTGTGTTCTGCTTCAAAAGTTGCTGTGCATGAACAGGAAGAGATGACATCTCATATTTCTGCCTATTTTTGCTTCTGCTACTCAAAAAGGAAGATAATCAAATGTTTCTGTTCCACATGACTGTACAGTAATATGCAGCTGACTCAACTAAGCGACACACAATGGAATTGCATCTAATTTTTTCATTTTCACATAGTAGTAACAGATACTCTGAATGTTCTGATTTTCTTCTCAGCTGTTATGTACTTTAAGCCTCAGAACCCAGGAAAAATATGGTTGCATTAATGGTGGTTCAACCTTACTTAAAAGTAAGGTTGAAAGAGCTCAGCAAACAGAAGGGAGAGTTTGTGCACCAGTCTCTGGCTTGGGCTCTGCTTCTGGGATAGTCTTGAAATTTCTCTAGGGACCTTAGGCTGCCAGGAAAGGGTCACCGGGACAGTTTTGCTCTGGGCAAGCTCTCACACTTCATCTCTGACAAGTGCTCCTCCCAGTAAAAGTGCATTTCAGATTTAGTTTGCAGCCAGCTCTTGCCAAAAGAGGAACTGGATGTCTTTTGGCTGGTGCCAGGTAGGGACGCATGCTTTGGTGTAGCCTGGTGCCACAGGCAGAGCTACAGAATCATAGAATACCCTGAACTGGAAGGGACCCACAAGGATCATCAAAGTTCAACCCCTGGCTCTTCAAAAGACAGTTCCAAGAACAGCACCATGTACCTGAAAGCATGATACAAAAACTCCTTGAACTCTTCCAGGCTGGTGCTGCAATCCCTTCCCTGTTTGTGAGGTGATAATCCTCATCCTGTAATGGGTTGATCTAACTTCTGCAATGCCCTTTGTGTTATCCCCCACAGTACTGGCCATCTTCAACCCCAGCTGAGGTTTGCTCACATGAATTTTCTCCCTACAGTGGTGAGCAGCATCTCTGTATTCTTGTCACATTCACCTGACTTTGCTTCTACTGGGCATACACCTTCTTTTTTTGCCTTACCTTCAAAAAGAGATCCCTGCTCAGCCAAGCCAGCCTTCTGCCTCGTCTGCTTGACTTCCAATGTTTTGGAATTGCCTGATGCTCTGAGTTTTGGAGGTGGAGTTTAAATAATGAGTGGCACTGATGGACACTAGCACATCCAAAAGCATTTTCCCAGGGAGCCTTACCCATTGGTTCCCTGAGCAGCCTGAATTCTGCTCTCCTCATGTCCAGAACTGAGGGTTTTCTGTCACTTTCTCTCCTGTTAACAGGGATTTTACACTTGATTTCCTCGTAGTCACTGTGGCTAAGATAGCCACCAATCTCTACACCACTCAAGAAACCCTCTCTGTTAATAAACAACAAATCAAGGACATCTCTCCTAGTCAGCTGCCTTAGTACCTCTGCAATGTAGTTGTCATCCTACTGGATTTTGTGAAGAAGGTTCTGTTGACCTCTGGATGCAACAGGTCCATACTAAGCAATAATGGGGATGTGCTCCAAGGCATTACTTTGGGACCCTTTCTAAAGGTCAAGGACTTGAGGAAAGACAGAATCCACCTGTTAAAATAGGGAAGAACACTCTTACCTAAAGACTGGGCAATGTGGTGAGGAAAGGGAAGTGAGATTGGTGAGACAAGGCAGGGAGCTTATGATTCAAAATCAAACGCAGACAAGAGCAGAGGGGTTGGATGGTGAAAAGTGCAGGATGGTGGGAGAAAAAGAGGCCTCAGGACTGATGAAGCAAGGCAAAGGGACACTTAAGTGCATCAATATAAACACTTTCAGCCCAGGAAACAAAGTAGGAGGTTCTAGAAATGTATGTGCAACCAGAAAACACTGGCAAAGTTGCAAAGGCAAATGTGATGGCTTAGCTTCCACAGAGTGAGCAATGGGTAGATATGAGTTCTTCTGGAAAGACAGCAGGTGAAGACAAGGATGGGAGCTACCTTTGATTTAAAGTGACAGCAGAGATGTGTGCAGCTCATGTATGGGACAGACAGCAGGCTCACTGAGAGCTTAGGATTCAAGAATAGGTCTGCCACACTCCACTGTGGCAGGAGCCTGCTACTGACCATTCATCAGTGTGGCAGTGTGAACAACGCCTTCCTGAAATAACTGTGTCACAAAGACTCTTTCTCACATAGGCTTTATGCTCCCTGACACCTGGTCAAAGGGCAAATAACAGGACACAAGCAGTCAAGATTTCTGAAGGGTACTGGGCATAACATTGTGAAAAAACACTGAATGAATCCACCAGGGAAACAGTTGGATCTGCTATCCTCTCACCAGGAGGAAAATATGTGTCACACGTGACAATCAATGGTATTTTACCTGTACTGGTTGTATTACTAGAGAGTGCAAGATCTGGAACCAAATGAAGAAAGAGTAACAAAGTACAGGGCTTCAAATAAGCAAATTTTTCTCTTTTGGCTCATTACCAAAGTAGATTTTGGCAGATTTGGTAAATGAGCATCCAGGGTAGATAGCACTGAAAAGCAAAGTTACTTGGGAAAGCTGGCAGGCCTTTAAGGACAGCACCACCAAGTGTCAGAACAGTCCACCATGGTACCTAGAGAGACAAGCAGACATACTGGAAGCTAGGTTGGCTAAGCAGTGAACTCATGACAAAGCTCCAAGCCAAAATGACAGCATAGAGGAGCTGGAAGAAGGGAAAGTCTAGAAAGGAGGAGTTCTGAAATACAGTGCTTATAAGAGGGTTTGGTGCAAGGAAGACTGATGTCCAACTTCGTTGAAAAATGTCACAGTAACATCAAGGCCAATAAGAAATTCTACAATTGCCGAAAAGGACTGAACAAGGATGTGCTGAATGGGAGAGGTAATTTACTGACAGGAGACAGATCTGAGGCTGTCATATTCTGTGCCTTCTTTCCTTCTTTTGGTTAGACTTCACCAGCAGGGTCTCCCAAACCTCCATGCATAATTAGAAGTGTTCAAAGTGGGAAATGGCTAACAGTGGATGAGGCTGATTTGGGAATTACTTGAGAAAATTTCACCGATCGGTTTGATGTTATTGTATTCCATACCCATCTGTGCCCAAATATTGTTACTGTCTCTTTTAGACCTTATACCCAGAAATGAATCACAGGGGCAAGGAGATGCTGGTCTTTTTAAAGTCAAGTTGCACATGCAGAGCTCTCTTTTCCCTCTTGGCTCGACTGGCAACTGTATGAACTGAGAAGTTGCATCAAAAATTGTTGCAGAGTGAATTTTGCAAAATCTATTGATGGTGCAGAGTCAGAGCAAGTCTGGGGTCGGGGGACCATGTATCAGTGCTTGAGAGTCCATTTTTTCCCCTCACATTGGAGCAGGGACCCAATGCAATGGCACCAACACCAGAGGACTACAGCAGGTTGCAGGAGGCAACAGTGAGTGGCAGCTAACCCCACACATGCTGGCAATTCCCATACGCCACTAGAAATGCTTTGTAAGATGCCACATTCTTGTTCTTATGTTCTAGGGGGAATGCTGAGTTGAGAGGGGTTTGTCCACCTTTGCCGTTTTGTCTCCCTACACGTGGTTGTCTGTGGTGCCATCTTTGGGAGATGCTACTCTGCCATTCTGAGTTTCTCTGTGGTCCTGGGGAGTCACTGAGATTTCAGCAACTTTGAAAGTAGTGATTATTACTGTTATTTCTTGCCTACTGCTATTTTTTTGTTGTTTAAGTATCATTTTTAAAAAAATTATATATAGTTGTAGCCCTTTCTCTTTATTGGTGAAAAGGATTTGTTTAAACTTGGAGTTAAACCAGTTAAACTTGTTAAAAGGGGAGGTATCTCATTTTAGAGTGTTCATCTCTTAAAATTGTCCCACACCAAGTCAATCTGTTAAGACACAATTGACGTGGTATCTTTGGCAAGGCCACTCTCTGTCACCTCTCGTAAGTCAAGCAGACTTGGGTAGGATCTCCAACGACTTTACAAACTCGCATATTGAATGCATTTTGTATGAAGTTCAAAGATAACAAATGGAAAAACTATAGACATGGATTGACTTCATTTTTGGCACCACATTTTCGGACTTAAAAAGGACAAGATGGATTCAATGTGAATTTTTAACCTCACTGACTCTGGTGATACAATGACTGGAACTGTGGACATAGATGTCATTTGCCTTGATGGCAGAAAGTCAGATACAAGATAGCAGATCGGAATCTGGATGTGATGACAACCAGTATATTGCGGTGTGTGATTGAGGTTTTCAAATTTGTATCTGTATTTTGTTTACTTGTCTGTACTTGGTTTGCTCCTTCCAAAATACCCCCACTCCTGTACCCAAAATAATACCTGGTATCACCCTGTCCTGGACCCACCCCTTTCCTTTCCCATTGGCCCAGAGTGTGCTCTGCCCAGGTGCGACCTGGTAAGAGGAGAGCACAGGGGCCCAAATGGCTGTTCTGGCACATGTCCTGGCAAGTGCACTCCTGGCACATGGAGCTGCACTGAACAAACATGTTCCAACCCAAGCCAGAGCCCGGTCTGTTCTTCCAGCCTTAACCACACTCAGCCAGCAGAATTGCGAGACCCACAAACACTTTTGGGTGGTCTGGGAACTGCTTTAGCTGGTAAGCAGCCCCCACGGGAGAACCCACCCTCACCAGTACACAACCAGTTGGGAGGTAGGGCTCACAGGGACACAGTTAACTGGGCTGTACTCTGCCTGGAGGATGTCAGTAAGTGGTGTAGTGCAAGGTCTACCCTGGGACTTGTTTTGTTGAGCATCTCTCTCAGTAACCTGGAGGAGAGAACACAGACCACACTCATTAGGTTCACTCATGACAGCAAGAGGGAAACATTTGACACGCTTGAGGGCCATGTTTCCTTCTGTTGACCTGGATGGATGGAAGGAAGATACTGCAAGTGAAATTCAGCTCAGATGCCAGCTCTAAATCTAAGTTTCTGCAGCAACAGCTCTACTGGGATGAGAAACAGTTTTGTGGAGATGACCCAGCATCTTGCTGGACAGCAAGCTGAGTGGGAGCCAGCTGTTCAACAGCCAGCAGGAAGAGCAGCTCACATCTGAAGTGGTGTGAGCTGGGATACAGCACAGAGGAACCACCCTTTATTCGGTGCTTGTTGTATCACATGTAGATACAGTCTTCATTTTTGTGCTTCTGATGCAAGAAAATGTGATAAATAAGCCAGAATTAAATCAGCAGAAGACACCAAGGTGTGGCAGAAGCCTGAGCCATGCAAGGAGAGGCTGCAGTGCTAGGCCTTGGGAAAAGGGACAGTTCTGGGGATGCCCAGTGGCATCCCGAGTATCAAGGAAAGGGGTAGAGGAGATGCAGATGGTCTCTCCACAGCACCACATACAAAGAGGGTGAAAGGCAGTGACACAAGCTGGAGTTCAGCTCAGGCTGGAGATAAGGAGCAGATTTTTGCCAGAAGCTCCAGGAGGCTGGACTGTCTCTGACTTTTGGGAGTTCCATGCCCCAGCTGGGTAAAATGCTGAGCATCTTGGTCTGAGCCCAGAACTGGTTCTCTGGAAAAGAGGTTGGACTAGGGACCTGGGTCTCTTGTAGCCTGATTTATGCTAAGATCTGATGCTATCAACCATCAAAAATTAGTCACATTTATTTAACTGAAGTTGGAACTTCCATTGTTAAAATAGGAGAATAATTTTACACCCTCAAAGATGTGATTTTTTCCAGGGAACATGTCCAATAATAATCTAACTGAAAACAGCAATATTTGCTTATAAGATTTCTAGTTGAGATTGTATTATCAATAGAAAAAAATCTGGAAATTAAATGCTGCAGGGATTTATTTTTTCTTTAGCCTAATGCTTTAGCACGGATATCCAGTGGATTTGTCCTGTTTCTATTTATCTCCTTATCAATAGGAAGTGACAGAATGCACATTTTCCTCAGACAGGCTGTATTGCAGAGGCCAGATGTGTACAAAACCTGATTAAACTTGTACAATGCCAGTATTCAGTAAGGTACAACATGGTTGACTGTTTTTTCAAAATGTGAGGACATTTTCAAGGCTGTGAGGTTCCAGCTGCTGAGTGACAAAGATAATGACAAAAGATTTTCCCAAATGAAAGCCAGGAGCAGCGAGCAGTTACTGTACATGCATTTAATAACCTGACTCAAGTCATTTAATGTTCCCATAGGACTTCTTAGGATTTGTAGTAATCTATCCTTTCTTTCACATGATTTGGGCATAGTAGTAGCAGACACTGAAAGCCTAATAGCTGTGCAGTTCATGAGGTCATATTTTCAAAAGGTATTTAGGTACCTAAACAAGCAGATAAATAAATATCTGATGCAATCTTCAGCATGCTGAAATGCTAAGCACAGTCAATACACAGAAGTCAAGCACCTTATCAGATAAAATAGCTTCAAGTCTCTTAGGATTATGGAAGGAACATAAATACTCTCACACCGTCCTTTCTGTAAGTAAATTTCAGATACCCAAACACACGAATGAAATCCTATATCTATGCGTAGGAGAGTGCTGTCATGGTTTAGGAATGGTACTACCCAATTTAGTGCCCCCTCCCCACAAGACTCTCCTGAACCAGACACTGCTCACTTGCTCGCCCTGCCTTCCCCTCCCATTTCCTGCTCCGTGGATGGAATTGGGAATTGGAGGCACAAAAACGTAAATATCACATGTTAAAAACAATTTACTGGAAATAGTGATGTGATAAGACAATTAACAGTAAGAGCAACAATATTAACTTAAAAAGTTTCAAAAACACAGAATGCAAAAAATGCTCATCACAGAGCCCAAACCAACCTGACTGCTGCCATGTTTTTCCAACTGGAGAGGACATGCCTTCTACCCCAAAAGTGAGCGAGAGAGTCCCTTTCCCTCGCCCTCGGCAATGACATGAAGTGCTCTCTAACAATATCAGGGTCCTGGCCATGCCCACATTCTCCAAGCTCCGCCCCATCATGGCTACTGCGGAAAATGGAATTGTCTGTGGCTGAAACCAGGACAAAAGCTGTCCTTGTGAGTACTCTCACAAGGCTAGTGGTGTTTGGTGTCTCAGTGACTTTCCAGAAAGCCAGTGCTCCAGCTGATTTAATTCTTAACTCCAATACCTTCTCTATAATATCTATCAGCCTTCACTTCTAATGTCTTTGCGCGTCTCAACTTAATTCGTCTTGTCTGGTGTGGTATTTTGTGGTAGCCTGCTTATAAATTGTTGCATACAGAGTGGCTAAAGAGAAAATCAGGCTCATCAACAATTTTACAGAGGCTGCTGCAATGTGAAAGATACATACTGAAGGCAATATCAAACATGGATTTTTAAGAAAGAAATTTAGACACAAATGCTTAAATCTTACTTATTTCACAGTATATAAAAAATTTAATCTAAATTATTATATTAATATATAAAATAATATTTGTTAATTTTTGATTGTCACTGGCAGTGCTAAAAGCAATTAAAACCCACTAATTTTTACCTTAAAGTTGGATCTATAGGATTCATATGGATGTCCTTTGCTCATTATTGTTACATTAAAAAAAAGAACCTGAAAGCAGAATTTCTTGAAACTACAATTTAATACCTCCCTTAATTCATGGACTGCTTCTTGTTGACATTTCACTGTGGAAATGTGGAATGGTGACATTGAGAATAAAGGAGAGGACTCTTCATAGAAACTTTCCCACTCTGTTCTCCACTGGGATGCAAATTCCTACAGGGAGCAATAGGCATGTACTATATAAGTGGAGAATCGAAATTCGTGTATCTGCTCATTTTTCATTTTTAGTGCTTGTATGTCTGCAAGAGACAAATTGTTATGGTTTTGCAGGCTGGAAAGAAGTTCAACCCTCAATTTATCTCATTCATACATGGTAGCTAAGCAGATTATACAGCGATTAAAAAGTGCTATAGTTCAATAGCACCCTATTTTTCAATATGGAGTGCCATGTATCCTAGTTCTTATACCATATGCAAACTGATATAAGATATTTATAAATTCTAAAAATTTTAGAAATAGTAGTAGGTTTTTTGAGAAAAGAAAGGAAAACATAGGGTGATATTGCAATTGAAATATTTTATCCTGGAAAGACCACTGATAGCATTGAAGCATCATTACTGTGAGGAAATCTGCCTCCCCATCACTCTGCCATGCATATAGCAATAAAATGTAAGATGGAGTCTTGTCTATTTCAGAAAAAAGACAAATAGCAAGGACCAAATGTGGCCAGGAGAGATATGAAATAGGAATTATTTTACAGAGACCATGGTGGCTATGTCTAAAAATGTTTGTCTTTTGAAATGCATTAGACTGGACCCAGAAGTAAAATTTGTTTCTTAACTAGTGATTCCAGAGGAGGGTCATAAAGATCAGGAGCACCTCTGATGAAGCCAGTCTGAAAGCGTTTGGGTTGTTCAGCTGGAGAAAGCTGTGGGGGGCTTTACAGCAGGCTTCCAGTATATGAGGGGACCTACAGAAAGATCATAGAAGGACATTTTAGAAGGGCATATAGTAATGGGGAATGGCTTTAAGTTGAAAGAGGGCACATTAAAATTAGATACTAGGGAGAAATTCTCTACTGTGAGGGTGGTGAGGTGCTAGAACAGATTTCACAGAGAAGCTGTAGATGCCCCATCCCTGGAAGTAGTCAAGGTCAGACTGGATGGAGTTTTAAGCAACCTATTGAGTGGAACACATCCCTGGCCATGGCACGGGGCTTGGAACTAGACAGTGTTTAAGCAGTATTCTGTGTCCATTAAAAGCTGTGTCAATTAAAAGCTGTGTAAGAAGAAGCAAAGTTATGTGTTCTGAATGTAGAAAATGGAGCCCTGATAGGATGGTGGCAGTTCGACTTTGTTTACAAAACCAAAAGGAAAGTTAAGAGAAAAATTGCATGGAGCTATGTGTCCTGTATTACCAAAGTTGGAAAAAGATGTTGATTATGCAAAACATACAAGTTAGTGTTTCTTAAGTCAACAAATGCAGCCCAAAGAACACATTGATTATAGCATTTACATGCATTTAGAACCGTGAAAATGGAGCAAAGTATATGCTGAGGATCAGTACATTTATAAGTATAATGCAAAGTGTAATTTATAAGTAGAGTGCAGTGACTAAGGACATTAGGCAACTGGCAGATTTTCAGTGCCTTTTTTTCCCCCCCCACTTGTTTTGGCTTATGATTTATCTTCAGCAAAGCTCTTCTTAAGAAGACCTTCAAATTTAATTAACATTCTAGAAAATGATGGTCATAATCTAAAGAAAACTAATATCATTTAGAGATTAATACTATGGTATTACTTAGGTTCTTCAAGTAAAACAATGCAATTAGACATTTAGATGATTTGGCACTTCAATCTATAAGACTATTCAAAGTACAGAGGGATATATTTTATTGTTAGTCTTGCTTTCACCCACCAAGATATCTTAAGTATCTCTCAGAACTTGTTAGGATATAGAAATAAAATATAACTAACCAAGTGTATGGTCTTTACTCTTTAAGAAAAAAAAATATTTGTGAGGGCTTCATGGTTTACATAATCTTGCTAACTTTGATGAATAAAAGCAAATTTTTGACTTATGTATTTTTCTTTAGATGTTACAAAGGTATAAATACTTTAAAAAGTACAAAATACTAGAAAAAGTACATCACACATTGCATGTAAGGATTTTAAAGTGTGTGGCTTAAATGGAAAAAGAGGTTTCAATAGATGCCACCAACAACTTACAGCAATAGCTCTTTAAGAAATGCATTTTACAGTAAGAAAAAAAAATAAATCAGTAGACAATGACCTGTTTAAATAGGGTGCTCCTGATAAACTGCATATAATTTTCAGTGCACGCATATGTATACGTATACATATACATATATGTACATATATATATACATGTATATACACACATACACATATTCTTCTGAATATTTATCTCAAGTATGTATTATGTCCCTATATTTTTTAGCTGTTGGAGAGCAACTACCATGGAACTACTGCTCTGTGAAATCTTACCCCAGATTTCAGACCATTCCAAAGAAGGCAACAGCCTATCATCCCAGAGGTTGTTGTTTCTATGACGAACGTCAAGGGAAGTAGCTTCATAACCCAGTAAAAACAAGTCGAGGCCGTTCAAGTTGAAGAAAAATGGCAATATTTACCACAACAAGATTTTCAGCTCATTCCTTGATATTTAGAATAGGCAGCAAGAAATAAAAAGTGCATATTTTCTTCCCAGTGTTAAAGGATATAAAAATAGGCTTTGAAAAATATCTGGAAACAGTGCTTCCTTTCTAAGCAAGATGCGTTTGAAAAATAGTTATTTATTAGAATTATTAGAAAAATTATTAGAAAAATATTTCTGTTGGGTGTTAGACTATCACCTAACCAGTAATGAATAAATAGATATAGATGAAGTATAAAGATTATTTCATGCTAGATTTCAGCCAAAGAACTTTCAAAATTAACTGGATCTTGTTCTGTATAGAAAAGACTCTTAAAAGAGCATTTTATTTTCCTGTTTATGTTTTTAACAAAGGTTTGCTAAAGAGGATAGGGCCTATAATCTGACCTAGCAGTCTTGGTTTTATTTTAAAGACCAAGCAACCTGCTGTAGCACAAACCTTAAAAATAATAGTGTTTTTACAAATAGATGAAATACAGTTCTTGAAAGACACAAATTAATTTAGAGTAGTTTTCTATATCTCTGAGGATGGTAATTTAGTCTAATGGGAATTTAATAACTCATATTTAACACATTACTAATCTGCTGTTTTGCTTACAGTAAACAAGAATTACTGAGATTATAAATCACTTATTTAAAAGGAAATCTTGAATCTCATGGAAAACCTGTTTTAGCTGAAAAAGAGCAGGTAGAAGCAGTTAGTTTTGTTGTTTTCAAATTATTTCAATTTTTGTCTTCATGTCTTGTACATAAGTAAACACGGTTAATTAAGGCATCCTCCCTCCCTGTCTGTCATAGTGCAACTGTAAAAGCTAGATTACTGCATTTAGTCATAGCTCTGAGCTAGGTCCAGCACAGTGTAGTGCTGCATCAAGAGGCAATTTAGACAATTTTTGGGAGACATCTGTACAAGACAGTGTGCTTTATCTCTTGAAAGTGAGAAAGAAAGGACTCTGGGAACTGTAAAGTCCTACATTTTTCTGATCCCTGTATCCTCCTATCACTCTTGTGTTTTTTATTTTAAAAGCTGCAGTGTATGAGTCTCAAATCAAACTGCTGTCAGTAGGTGGTGGCCCACTGATAGACCAGGGGAGCTTCTCCTGGCTACCTTGGTAAGAAAAGACCACAGTCTGTCCTTATGTAGGCAAAAGGCATTATTCTTAACATGCATAGAAGTATTCACAACACTTGCATAAATGAGAGTTGTCTATATGGTAAAGAATTAATGTTTAGATTTCACCTGAAGGCATCATAATTTTTACTTTGCATAACAATAAAAATGGTAAGTTCAGACAGGTTAGTCTAGTTACCTGTATGTTAATTCACTACTCTGTGCAGCAAGTCAGCAGTCTGAATGATTTTCCCATGAATTTTCTCAATGTCATGTTAATACAGAAACGTGTCAGGGTAAAGTATTTGCAAAATCACAGCATTTGATTAATTATTTTTCTTTTTTTTTTTAATTCTTTAGATTTTTCAATACTGATTGTCTAATTGTCACTTCTTCAATACCTTGATTGCAAATGCAAATTCAGTAACTGAAGGAAGAGTCATTCATTAATGCATTGCTATTTTATTTTCTCTGGGCAAAATTTTAGTAGCAGCATTTAGACATTTTTCTGAGTAGAAGTGTGTGTAGGAGTATGATGTTACTGAGAAATTGGATATAACTATAACTTAAGACGTTTTCTTTGGAGTGGGACATATTTGAAGAGCTATGTACATCTCTGCTTTGGGAGATTGACAACAGGGAGTCTGCATCTTTGCCCATGAGATGGGCAAACTGGAAGGCTGGGAGTCTGAACACAACTTGTGAGATGTATCTTTGTTATTCATGTTCATATGGACACACACTGTCCAGCTTAAAACTGATCGTACCGGATAAAATATCTGCTTATTCAAAAGCAACATCTGTCCTGAAAGAATAAGGCAGTGCCCAGCATGCTTGTAGCTTCTTGATTATAAGGCAATAATTTAAAGTTTTTGAACTTCACAGTTTGGATTAATTTTGTTGAAGCTACATCTGAAATGGTATAATCCACCTTGGGTAATACTAATGCCTAAAATAATGAGTTACAGATTTTTTTGAAAACTGAACTATGTAAAAGCAAAAAACGGAAGTAAAGCTAAATGAGCTATTAGCTTCTTTTATGTAAGCAATCGTGCGCTTTAATAGAGCAACAGGTTAACTAGCCACCAAGCTGCTCTCACATAAGGAACAAATGCTATGAAAGGCCATTAAAGTGAATTTTAATTACAGTTCAAAGGGACAAACAGGAAGTGTGAAAGTGATCAGAACTGAGAACATCAAACATGTGCTACTCTTTTTCTAAAATTTCATTTCATCTTTCTAACTAGTGAACATTCCAAAATAAGATTCTATGATATGGGTTACGTTGTCAGATAAGTAGCGCTGGGTTAGCATGTTCTTGACTCCTCAACATAAAAACCAGATATACTTTGAATTTTGTAAATTGATAACAATAAATACACAATTTTTCAAGTTCAAGTTCAGGTATCAGTATCAGGATTAAAAAAAAAAAAGCAGATATAATTCAGGAGCAGGTCATGCACCTTATTAGCAGATCTTTTTAGGCTTAAAAATATCATATGAAAATGTATTTTTTATGTGAGATTTCTGTATATGTTTGCAGTGCGAACTTCTGAAGTGCGTCTGCCTAGGAGAATTCATAGAATTTGAGCTCTGAAATCGCTAATCCTCTTATAATTCTTAACTACACCTACTTTATGGATGATGGATAACAGAATGACAAAAAAAATAGATGTATAAAGAAATGTTTATCATCTACTAAAAAAATAATGGTTGAAATTGACAGTGGCTGAGAACTCTAATTTGCAACATAACTGGATTTGCAGGCACCCTGCTAAGGAGAACAGTTTTAGATATTCCCGTTAGTTGCTGATGGACGTCATGCTTGCTCCAGCTGTCAGGAACACAGCTGTTCTGTTTCCCTTTGAGTGATCAGTGCTGCTGATGCCCTCCAGCCAGCATGTTCTTTGATAAGGTCCAATGGAGAGCTGTGAATGAGTTGAAGGCTGGGCTTCTAACAACAAAATGCAAAAACAAATTTCACAAAAATTGCATTTTCACTGCTGCCTGATGTCACCCAATTAGAATGGGTTGAATTTGTTCTAGTACAGTGGCTTGGAAGAATCACAGAGGAACAGGTTTTTTCTTTTGATTGTTAAAACATTTTCAGGGGAAGGTTGTTTTCTGTTAAAGAAGATGTTGTCATAATACCCTCTGTAACTTATTAAAGTCATCTAAAATAAAGGCATTAGATCTGAAGGGGTACATTTTGTAACTTCAGTTGGAAAGATATGTCATTTTTATCTGATTGCATTGGTAGAACAATACTGATAACAAATCATTAAAACAGCCCCTATATTTTCCTTAGTTATGTGGAAAATTGTTTCTGAATCCTACTGCTTCAGAAATGCATGCAGATTAAACGCGTCTACTCTTGTAGATGCAGATAAGTGTATAATGCTCAGAACAATTTCTGAATGGGTTTTCTAATTGGGTGGAAGTCATGAAGAAATCTTTATGTCAAATATAGTAGTTATCTAGATGTGTAGAGGATATTACGCACACCATTTGAGCTTGTCAGAAGCATAGAAGAAGCTATTTATCTCATTTCTGAATAGCATATATGATGTTTACTGTGAAGACAGACAAAATTTGGGGAAAAAACAAGGGTTCTTAAATCTGAATATGTTCTATTAATATTAAGTTCAATGTCTTTTCACCAATGCTTAAGTTTTGTAGTGTTATGATTTTTGTGGGCCAAAATGTCATATTTTGTAAACAAGTCCCAGTGCATTCCTTTCCAAGCAGTATATCTGTGTGACTATTTCTTTCTGAATATGAGATGCACTGAACTCTCTGGAATTAGTTGTAATTAAAGTTTTTTTGTCAAGAAATTCAGAATCATAACTCTCTGAAAAGTAGGAAGCATTTAAAATATTCATCATATGGGGTTTTTTTGGTTTTTTTTGAAGTAATAAGCTGTCATCATACAGAAAGAAATTATTTTTTCTAAATATTTGAAGTTTTCTGTGATAATATTACATACCTTAAAACAAACTCTTTAAGCAACATGTTACACCTGATTTCAAGGACCATCCTTCCATCTCTTTTTCTCTCCACTTTTTATTATTCTAAAAATATTCACTATTGGTTTACAAATCTGATAACTCCTACACTGAATGAACAGAATAAATTTTGCTTCTGAAACATTCTCATTTGACCAGTTAAATAAACACCTGGAAAAATTATTTCTCTAGGTCAATTCTTTATCAGTGTAATAGAGAAATGTCTTTTGAAGTTTTAAACATTCTTTCCAGGTTAGACTAACACCCATTTGATAAAAGGGTGTTTGAAGTTTTCAGAAATGTGGATATTTATAGAAGACAAAAGTAGCTAATTGCCAAAAGGCTGTGAAGCTGTAAGATCGCAGAAATGAGATAAAATACCACACTGCAACTACTAAAGTATCACCTGCATATACAACTGCAGAATTGTATGAAAATGCTCCAGGAAAAGAAAGCAGTGTAGAAGCCACTGCATGTGCAAAGGGAAGGAAAAAATTCAGTAAGATAAATCGTGTTGTATGCCTGTTGGAAGGGCAAGATGGTGCTTTTTGACATTTTTCTGGAGATAGGCTCTAAGATGTCTTTGTCCCAGTGTACTGAGGTACATTTTTTGTGGCCTCTAATGCAATTTTCTCTAACTAGGTGCAATTGCATGTGCTAGAATTGCAAGTCAATACCATAGTCCCTGATACATCCTTCTCCCTGTTAATGCCTCCCCATTCTCTTTCACCTGCAGACACAGCCTTATAACATGCATAGTGCAGGACAGTAATGAATACCAAGTGGTGAGAGAAGCTTCTCCAAACCACCCATGAATCATCCAGCATTTCTGGAGACTGCCTCTCTGGGAAGTCAGTCTTGCAGGGATCATGTGTGTCTCAACAATGTTTAGTACTGTGACCCTTAGCAGTTCTGAATCTATACAGTAAGACAACACATGACAGTAGGACAAAACATAGAGCGCTAGGTTAGTACAGCGTGAAATATGATCAATAAAGTCTCTAGCAATAAAGTAAATTATTGAGCCAAAGTGACTTGGTGTGGGAGTCTGGGAACACAACAGTGATAAATGTGGAAAGCACTTCATTGAATTACCTTGCTCAGTGCTATTGCACACAATTCCATCTTATTCTACTAACACTCCAACAATTTATCATTCTATTTTTCAGCAATTTATAAGACATTTAGCAAGGGAGCACTAGGGCTACCTAGGTTTTTTTCCCATGTTCTCAAATCACTTTGTACTCATCATTATGCTTAGTATAAGAAATTATATTTGTTATTAGACAAGCTCAGTTTTATAGGTTTAATATTTTCAACAGGGCAAACATTTTTTTAAATGTCCTAAATCAAGTTTCAGAAGTTTTACATTGTATTCTACACAAGAGAGAGGCAAATAACCTTCTAGTTCTTAACATTCCAATATCTTATGGAAGTCCTAGAATTACAGAATCATACAATGAACGGTACAGGAAGCTGAATAATAGAAGGATGTGTAGGACCTCAGGTTGCTTGTAAAGTCAAGTTTTAAATACATATATACGGAGATAGAAACATCAAAAAAAAAAAAATCTGTGATCAGCCTTTTCCAATATTGGATTAACCTGTTTGAGCAGTGTCTGTTTTAAAAAAATTCCTATATTCCAAACTGTCCGCTGCCTTTTCTCTTTTTCATCATCTCTGAGAAGAGTTTGTCTCCATCTTCTGTAAATCCTCTCATTAGGTAGTTAGACAGCTCTTCTTAAGGCTGAGGAAAGCCCAGAGAACTTGCTCCATTATATTCCTGTGGATTGAGATGAGGCTGATTTACCATTCCCTGTATCTTCCTTCTAGTGTTTTTTAAAGATGTGCATTTTTGTTTTCGACTTTAGCTTTTTAAGGAC
The DNA here is from genome assembly GCA_024734555.1 of Trochalopteron elliotii. Lineage (NCBI taxonomy): Eukaryota > Metazoa > Chordata > Aves > Passeriformes > Leiothrichidae > Trochalopteron > Trochalopteron elliotii. Next base: position 141,405 of record JANPWX010019719.1, on the reverse strand, counting down.
ACCATTTCCAGAGGAAATTAAAGGAAACTATTTAAGTGGCTGTGGCCAAAAATTCCCTCCCACCTGTAAAACTATGTCAGCCTCAGCAAAACATGCAAAAATTTGCCCTGCTTATAAACTGATGTATTGAGACAGTTATTTCAACTTTTGTGCTGGAAACTTGAGTGGATACACAGTGCTATCAATATTGTTAAATAGAAAGCAAGCTTACTTTTCCATAATACACATATTTCACATAGACCTTCTGCTAATACTCAGCACTTTCTAGGTTTTTACTGTAATTGATCTTTTTCTTGCTAGTAACATTTATATACATCTGCTCTCTATTTCCTTAGCATTCTATGTAAACATCACATCAAATATTCATGGCATATACAATTTGAGGCTGTGCTGTCAAAGGCAGATAGATAAGAGACAAACTCTCAATTTCTAACATAAACCATAACGAACTGCTGAAGTTACAGAGGAAGTAAGGGAGAAAGAGATAAAGGAAGGAAGGAAGGAAGGAAGGAAGGAAGGAAGGAAGGAAGGAAGGAAGGAAGGAAGGAAGGAAGGAAGGAAGGAAGGA